>JAFVLL020035602.1:119844-143083 GCA_021397915.2 Tor tambroides | reverse complement strand
TCACTCTTTCTCACACACACTCTTTCCAGCTCTCAGATTGCAGATTATTACAGATATATTGCCATAATTATCTAACTTTATTGCACCTTTAAATGTCACATGTAGTCAGAGTTATGGACTTAATATTACAAAGAGGGTTGAGGCACAAGGATGACTTAATAAAATTATAATTTCAGTGAAGCCAGTGATTCCATTTATTTTGTGCATGTCTTTAATGTTTCTATATATTTAAGCTCTGTGTATGTGTCTATATATAATATATTATAGAAATATATAAATTATTTCTCTTTGGGAAAGGTGGTTAAATGTATGCATTGGTAAATAAATTATATTTTAAAGCAGAGTTTTAGAAATCCAGATATAAGTAAATGACAAGTGTCAGTAGAGCTGTGAGGATGAATCACAAAACCCAGAAATGTCAGCAGCCTGCAGTTGAGTTATTTATTTCCTTATGACTAATGTGTTTGGGCCATTTTAAATGTCCACTTCTGGAACATCTATATACACACTATTAGCATTAAACACTCATTTATGAGGTGCTAACATGTAATGAGGTCCTCAGGTTCTGGTTGCTGTTGTGTAACCAGGACGAGAGATTTGTCCTGTTAAGGATTCAATTGAAGGCCATATTAATTGTTTTAATTAATATTAATTGTAAGGCCATATTAAGAGCCTACATGGCTTAAATTAATATTACATTTGTGAACTTGTGTCTTAGTATCAGACTTCTCTTAAAAATAAAGGTTCTTATGATGGTTCCATGAAGAACCATTAACATTGATTGAACCTCTCCACTGCACAAAGAGTTTTTTATATTCATATTTTTAAAATGTCCTTCACACTAAGAAAAAAAAGGGTTTTTTTAAGAACTGTTAACTGAAAGATTCTTTGGGGAACCAAAAATGCCTCTTCTATGGCATTGTTGTGAAACCCCCTTTTGAAAGCTTCATTTGTAAGAAAGTAGGACCCAAATATCTGTCTGTTCCCATGTCCCATTAAAGTTTTAGGGTGGTCGTTCTCATTCGTGGGCACATGGCTTTGGCATAGTTTCTCCACTTGAGAGCTTCTCCCACTGTAAATGTTTTTAAATTTCAATTTAAGAATTGAAATAGCATTAAGTTCTTTAAAATATCTTTTTGTGTTATATGATAGAAAGAAATTTATAGTGGTTTAGAACCAGGGAAATGAGAATGAATAAACGATGACAGAATTTTCTTTCTTTTTTTTTTCTTTTTTTGACTGATCTGTCCCTTTAAATCTCTTAATTTAATTATTGTACAGTGTTTTGGTCACAATTTATTGTTTTTGAATGTGCTATAGACAAATGTGATGTGACTAACCAAAAATAATGAGTTTAGGCACAAGGGGTTCAATTAAGGTTGCTGTCGCTCCCCAATCAGGTTTGTTTTCGAGCGTTTTTTATGAAGGACTCTTTTTTTTTTTGCTACCTGTTTCCAGCTTTGCTCTCACCTGGTGTCACAGCGGAATTCAAAATGAGATATTTGAATGGCCCACGCTCTGCCAAAACCTGGCCAGAGCTGTTTACTCAGTGATGGGAGCACATTTGGGATCTGTTCAAATTCAAAGACATGCCAAATTATTCTCTCTTTCTTCTTCGTTCCCCCTCCGTCTCTTTGTGCCTCTCACCCTCACCCGCTCTCTCCCTCTCTCTCCCTCGTGGTAAATGGAGATGTGAAATATTTAAACACACTTTGTTGTGCGGGGACAATGCACTCTAGCAGATGGACAGGCCCCGCACGGGTTGGATGTATGCAAATCTCCATACAAAACAGCCCAGGATGTTTTCAATCTAACACCAGCGCCTCAGGCCCTGTTTTAATCCCCCTTTACCCACAGCCAGCCCGGTTTTTTATCAAGTCAAACGCCGTAAGCGCTGTGTCAACCTGGACATCTGGCCCCACCACGAAACCAGAGGGAGAGCAAGACAGGCGAGCAAGTGTGGGAGAGAGGATCTGGCTGGCCTGAAACATTTGGAGATGGGTTTGGGATATGGGAAGACTCGGAGAGATGAGTAAAGGACTGTGTGGGATTGTATTGGAGCTTCTAAATAAAAGCTCTCTAACCCTCTTACTTCTCTCTGCCGCCTCGGTAGAGATTCGGGCCCAGGAGGCTTACGTTTGCCTGGGAGGCCAACATGTTGCTGAGGCGCTCGCTCTCTTTTTCGTTTCTCCATCGCTTTCTCTCCCGCTTCTTGTTTCCCTCCCGCTTTCTTTGGCGTTTTCAAAGGCAATGAGTGATGCTGGGGGCTGTCGCGTTTGACTGATTACTTTCTGATGTGACAAATGAAGCAGGGAGCAGCCAGACACCTGGAGACACCTGGCATCCTGGCGCCGAGCAAGCGCACCATCACGCAGGCATACGCACGGACACTCCTTATTCAATTACTGGCACAATTAAAACATCGAACCGATGGTGCGTGGAAACTTCACATTTCCGCGTTACAACACCCGCTAACTGATGAACTGATAAACCAGCTGGTTAACTGGAACTGACTGATGTCTGAGAGGAAAAAGGGTGTGTTTGATAGATGCTTTGTCTAACTGGATATGCGCGTATTCAGTAGAGTCTACTAATATCCAGCCAAATGACATAAAACAGGATAAAGACAAGGAAATACATAGTTATTTTTTACAATAATATATATTTTACAATAATAATATTTTACATTAATGTGAATTTTTAATTCATAAATTTCACAAAGAGTTTATGGCGATGCACCACATTACATTTTACAACCCAAACTAATTTGCCATGCCATAAAATGGCCAAATTGTTGTGAGGGTTTCCAGGTGTCCTCTATCAATTCCTGTTTTATGTTTATACAACATGTTTTAAAGCAGCTTCACATTAATAAACAGGAAAATAACAATGTTAATGTTGTGAAATGCATCAATTGTGAAACGAATTCAAGTTCATCTGTAAAACAGTATCTACAGAAGATCATATTGCCATTATTCAGCACAATTTCAATGTTTAATAACAGTTTAATAACTGTGTCAGTGTTGGAAAGATAAACAATTATTATGAATTGAGTTCATTTCAGCTAAGCAGCTCTACAGGAGGAAATATTGTCATTATTCAGTTCAAGTGAGGTCAATGTTGGCTCAATTCAGTTGCACCACATGAGCTGGCAGATGAATTAATATGCATTCGAGTAGTATAAAGTGTTTTAATTAAACTATTTATTTATAATATTACATATTTATAATTTACTATTTATAATTTCAATTCTATATGATTTGTTAGAAATGTCAATCTTTTAATCTTTTTCTGTCATTATAGTAGGAGAGTTGTATCGCCCTGACATTTTTGACTTTATGGACCAAAAATATATGAAAATTAACTGCAATTTAGAAACTAAAATCTTACTCATCATGGAAGAGGTGTGTTCAGGTCACTGTATTTAAGTATATATATAGACACCTTATCTATCTACCACTTCTCTTTTCCTAAGAAATGTAGGAAAAAATCACCTCTGGCTCTTTGAACATGTGAGACGGAAAGTAAGCAAGAAACATCCCCTGTGTGTGTGTGTGTGTGTGTGTGTGTGTGTGTGTGTGTGTCTGTGTCTGTGTCTGCGTCTGTATCTGTGTGTGTCTGTGTGTGCGTATGTGTGTGCGTGTGTGTGTGGCAGACGTACCTGTCTCCTTCACAGCTGCCTCTCAGACTGCAGGAGCCCAGCTAGCATGACACCTCACATCTCTGAACAGGGCCCGAGGACTGAAAAGATAAACATACACACATATATATGCATGAACACACACACCACTGCTCCAGCCCTCCAGACCACCACCTGCCTCCATGCACTCGTCTGCGCACAAACACACGAAATTGTCTCCCTTCCTGTGTTTTTCTTTTCATAAAACTTCAACTGACATACCCGCATTAGCTTCCTATGCTCATGTGAGTCTACATGCATACACAAATGTACATATTTCAGACATTGCATTGACATACATGTCACTATTTGCGCCCGCTGTGACGCTGGTATTAGCTATGACCGGACGGTCCCACCCCACTCAGTTCACTCTTGCCCTTCAGGTGCAACAAATAAACAGAAACACACGCATATAAAGCCATCATGGTTTTATTGCTTTACCATGATGAGGAGATAAGTATATTTTCTATCCTCTACACACCTAAAACTAATCCTCAAACAACCCTTTCATGTTAAGATCTTAATTAAGACATCATTTAGTGAGTATATTAAGCTGTTTTCTCTTAACCATCGTCTGATTCTTAAAATGTAGGTTTCTGATTTTATAGTACATTTGATATTTGCAAAACCTGAAACGCACAAACAATATATACAACAATATAGATGGTAATTGAAGGTATTGTATTTCTCAACGAGCATATGAGAGATACGGTCCCGACTTGGAAAGAGAGCAGAAAAGAGAGAGAGAGATGAAGGAGAAAGAGCTAGTAAAGAAAGAGAAATCTGGGGTAAAAGCAAGTGTGAACGAGAAGACTCAGACTGCTCACAAACAGAATACCACTATCTAAAGAGAAAGAGTGAGAGAGAAAAAAGAAAGAGGATTGAACATAAAAAGAGAAAATATGGTGGCAGTTTTAGTGGACTACGTCGCTAAAAACCAAATCATTTTGACTGAATTAATTAGTCTTTAGATGTTCACTTTTATTTACAGAACCTGAGGTTGATGATATTCTACAGTAATTATATCAGAAATATTTAAAACAGTGAATAAGGTTGAAATGGAAAGCTTTCCTTCTAGTATGAAGTACTGTAGAGACAATGTCAAGGGTCAAATCTTCGTTTACGGTATTATTATGATGGCATTCCCATCATTCCATCAGTGAATGACATTTGGTTTCGATGTCTGGCTGAGACTTTTAGCCAAACGTTCTGGGCTGACTATCATAGAACAAATGGTAAAGTGTCCAGGTTCAGTCCCCTCTCTTCATACAAATTGGTTTTCAAAATATGCGAGAGGGAGATCACAGCGACGAAGAAATTCTGGAATATTTAATATTTTTAACATTAAAATGAAGAATCTAATAAATGGCCATCGACGAACTTCAGTTCCTGTGAACTGGGGTAATAGAAAGAACTGAAGATTTTGGCAGTTCTTTATTCATTTAGTATTTGCATGCCCTGCCAGAAGTCAAACATTTATAAGATGATTACAAACATTAAAATCTAAATATTATGAAATCAATGGAGAGTAATTTGGCTGCATCAGCCGAAACAATGCCAATCTGTTAAGCTTACTGCAAAAATAGTAGGTACTGGCGTTCCATTCTGATTATGTGTAAAAATTACGACCGTTGATTTATTGCTGTTCTTAATTGATTAGCGACGAAGTTTGAATTTTAATGGTAGAATAATAACAGTGAGATTAACATCAGCAACAACAAAATCAGAAAAACACATTTCAAAAAAGTTATAAATTGATTTACATTTTAATGAGTCAAATAAGTATTTGACCCCTTCGCAAACATGATTAGTGCTTGGTGGCAAAGCCTTGTTGGCAATCACAGACGCTTGTAGCGCCACCTGTGGTCATGACACATCTCAGGAGGGATTTGTCCTTCCTCTTTTGTAATCAAGCTATTTTAGGCTGATGCTTGCTAAATTAACCTTCAGCTCCTCCACAGATTTTCTATAAGATTAAAGTCTAGAGACTGGCTAGCCACATCCTAGACCTTAATGTGCTTGACACTCTTTGTTGCTCTGGGTCGTGTTTTGGGTCATTGTCAATGCCTCATTGGCTTCAATGCTCGTTCTGACGGTATGGCCCCGCCCATCGCCCTTGATGCGTAAATGTCCTGTCTTTAGTAGAAACACCTTCTGGTACATTCAGTGTATTGTCTTCCAAACAGTTGAGTTGAGTTGATGCCACCACTTTGGTCTTATCTGACGACAACATCTTCACCCAGTTCTCCTTCAATCATCTATGTTCATTGGCAACTTCAGATGCACAACATGCCATAGGGACCCTTGGCGGGCGCCATGGTACTACTGAAAATAATGCTTTCAGCACTGCGGCCCAGCTGCCTTGAGATCATTGACAAGATCCTCCGCAGGTTCTGGGCAGATTCTCACCGCTCATGATCATTGAAACTCCACGAGGTGAGACTACAGAGCCCTGTGACCGAGAAGATCGACTGTTATTTGTGTTTTCTTCCATTTGCTAATCGCATTCAACTGTTGTCACCTTTCACCAAGCTGTTTACGAAGGTCTTGTAGCCCATTCCAGCCTTGTGTAGGTCTGCTGGCCTTGTCCCCTGACATCCTTGACAGCCTTACTGTTCAAATAAACCTATCATTAAAATTATAGACTGATCATTTCTTTGTCAGTGGGCAAACGTACAAAATCAGCAGGGGATCAAATAATTTTTTCCCCCCACTGTAACTATGTAGCTATTTCAGTTGTCCCAGATGCTTTAACTGTGTCTGAAATCACATAATGTCAGAGTATATACTGGATTTGATGAAGAACTTCTTGACAGTTCATAGAGTACACTACTGTTCAAAAGTTTGAGGTCATCAAGATTTCTTTTTTTTTTTTTTTTTTGAAGTTTTTGAAAGAAGCCTCTAATGCTCACCAAGGCTTCATTTCGAAAATAAAAACAGTAATATTTTGAAATATTATTACAATTTAAAATAACTGTCTTCCTATGTGACTATATTTCAAAATGTAATTTATTCCTATGATGGCAAAATGTGATGTGATATGATGTTTCTCTGTCTGTCAATGCCATGGCAATAGCTGCCCTGTCTGTTTAAATGAGTTCTGTGAGTGAGGAAAATAAGCATGAAAGTTGTCTTTGCAGGAGAAAAAATGGGTTTACTTTTCTTATGCACTAAACATTTTTAATTTAATGCTTTTATGTTGTGATGGGATTTTATGAAATAAACAAAATCTCTTTCGAAGGAGTGCATAGGGGTGCCCTATGAATACCGTATACTCCAACACCCATACCCAGACCCAGTCCAGGGGTCACTTATTTTGGACTTGTTTTTTTAGATCAGGTCCCTTATTTCTCTGGCAAAAACTGGCAACGGTGCATCCACCAAGTTGGTTTTGTCATGTGACCTACAATTTAATAATAAAGTGTCCATTGGAGGAGGTGAGGAGCACTTTAGATTTTCAACAAATATTTTCTAGATGTAGCAATTTGCATAGGCTTCCTAGTACAGAAGAATATTGCATAATATTTGTTAGGGGTGGGTGATATGAACAAAATCTTATTTTGTACATCACAAAATGAGTAATTTTATTTCACAGTAACAATATAGCACAATATAATTATTTTTGCTTTAAATATTTATTATATCAAAATTTTTGAAACCATAGAAATTTCATAAATCTTGTCACCAGTGTCAATATCACTAAAAACTAATACTAGCCTAAATTAAAAACAAATAAAACTCAAGCTCACTGAAGACAAGTAAACAGTCAGTGATTAAATAAGAATAAGAAACTATTTGCAATCAATAGGACAAAAAACTACAGTATAACAAATAAATAAGAAATGCTACATACATTGTATAATCAAATGTATAAAAGCACTCTGTTCTACACAGTGTAAATTAAACATATATTTCTTCTTATTAAAGTTACACAAGTGATTTAGTCAAGAGTAGTGAGAGATTTTTTGTCTTTGTTGTTTGATTAACATAGTTGACAGACAGCAGGAATATTAGACTGCTGTCACTTTAAGAGCTGCCCAGAACTAATATACTGTTGTCTTTCTCAGCTGTTTTCTTTCACTTAAGACCTAAATTACTGTTTACGAGGATTTTGGCATTTTGGCACATACAAGTGTGTGTAACCATTTAAGTCAAGTGGCAAAAACTGTGCGCGACTCTCAGATAGCGCTCAGAAATTAGTTCTCTTTCACTGCTGATTGCATTTTAACAGCTTAAAATCACTTGTTTTTAAACCGCAATGCTCAAAAATGTCTGCAAACGCTAAGTTTTCCTGACCACGTAGCACAGTAGCGTCATGTGAGCGTGTAACCGTGATGGAGACAATAGTCCAAAATCTCTACCGGTTGACAAATTTCCTCCAGTTTTATCGTGTCTACCGGTATATCGCCCACACCTAGTATTTCTATGTGAGTCACAGTCAAATGAATGACAAAACACAAATCTGAAGTCCTTGACCCTAGTTTCACCCACAGAAATACATTGATTAATTGTAAATTAATTAAAAACATTGAGACAGAAGAGCATGTATTACAAATAAAGAACTCTAATTAGTCTTTGGGTTTATGGCTGCAACATCATTAGAAACATGGATATTAGCTACTCACACCACACATTCTGCTGGCATTTTCATTAAAGACGTAAAACCAGAAGTTGTAGAAAACGACATAAATAAGCTGTCTGGAGAATGGTTTATGGTCCGGCTGGAGCTCACGCTCGTGCTCACCCTCTAAACTTCTCCAATAATAGTATCACGCTGCTTTAATGGAGTCCTCTGTATGTGTGCGACTCAGTTTCTTTTCCATCTTTTTCACCCAGTCAACTTCTCCCGCTGTACTAATTAATGAATGCTTAGTGTGGGTGCCCTTTCTATTGAGTCCCTTTAGTATAAACATAATTAATGCCCGGCCTCTTTTATGGAGGCTGTCATCAGTATTCATCCGCATCCCCCGGAGGAGTGTGCGCTGAACCGCTGCCGCGGCCGGACCGGCTCGCCTCGGCACAGCGACACTTGGAGCCCGAGTGAAAGGACCTGGGAATGCACACAAGTGGTATTTGTAAGCCGAGATCAAAAAGCATTTACCTTTAGATGTTTTCCTGTTATGAATATTCAATGGCCTTATTGAAATCTAATTTAGGTCTCCTTATCTCTGGGGGTTTTTAATCAGTGCACATAGCCGGAGGGTAGATCTGATTGACAGCCAAACTTTAGTGAAAGACAGAGAGCTGGTGGAGGTGGGGAACAGACACAGGGCATGGACAGAAGCACAGAGAGAGAGAGCGCTGTGCACTTGTGTTTTTGGGGCACAAGATGTGAGGTGTAAAAATGCTGTTTTGAATGCAAAACAAACTGGTATCTGAACAACATGTTATCACAACACTGTTTAAAGGGATAGTTCACCCAAAAATGAAAATTGCTCACCCTCATGTCGTTCCAAACCTGTAAGACCTTCGTTCATCTTTGGAACACAAATTAAGATATTTTTGATGAAATCTGAGAGCTTTCTGACCTGCATAGACAGTAAGGGTACTACCATGTTCAAGGGCCAAAAAGGTAGTAAGGACATCATTAAAATAGTCCATGTGACATCGGTGGTTCAACCTTAATTTTATGAAGCTACGAGAATACTTTTTGCGTGCAAAGAAAACAAAAATAACAATTTGATTCAATGATTTCTTCTCTTCCAGGTCAGTCTCCACAACCATTCATGAGAGCCCCACGACATTTTTCATTATTGGGTGAACTATCCCTTTAACAATAACAAAATGAACATGTCATTATTCACCATCATGTTGTCCCATATTTCTTCCGTTGAACAAAACGAAAAGTCATCTGAATGAACATACATCAGTATTTAAATTCAGACCCACAGTGTTTATTTCATATTAACTGACCTCGCAGTTCAAAATAGAAGTTTCGTATTGGAGTTGATGGTTCCATGAAGAACCTTTAACATTCATGGAACCTTCCATTGGTTCTTTATAGTGGAAAATGGTTGTTTTTAGAACTTGCTGAAATGTTCTTTAAGGAACCCAAAATGGTTCTTCTATGGCATTGTTGTGAAAACAGACACTTTCTGAAGAAATTCTGATTCCACTTAAGAAAGAAAATGAACTTGAGGCATGAGTGTGAAGAAATGATGACAAGTTTCATTTTTGTCTGAGCCCATCCTGTTAACTTTACCAGACTAAAAGAAGCTCAGCTGTTTTAGTGCTGCAAAGCTTCACTGATAAGCGCTGACACATTTCGAGCTAATGACTTACAGAGACTGCTTAGTTTGAAACAAGAGAATAAAATTTCCTTGCGTGATGAGCTGATAATCAACAAAGGAGAGGCTGTCAGAGAATTGAAGTGGTCCACCAAAGCTCTGAGCTAATAAAGGTCTTTTGTTAGGAAGAAGTCTTCTTGTTCAGGTCTTAAGAGCATACAGCACTATCACTCCTGCAGTTATAAAACAGCCTCATCGATGAGCACAGCGAGAATTAAGTGAGTATTAAACACATTGTTGCGTGTGATCATTGGAGACCTTCTGTCTGGAAGGAAAGATGGAGAGAGTTATTTTCTGAAGAGGGCAGCATACGACGACTCCCTGCCAAAGCAATGCATCATATTGTTCTGTAAACATACATTTGGCATATGATGCAGTTTGTGTGTGTGTGTGGGTGTGTGTGTTGGTTTAAAAAGTAGACTAGAGAACTAACTGTCAGGAGCATATTTTTGTGTTCTTTCTGTCTGTTTCTATCAATGATATCAGCACAATCAAAGGTAAGGAATACAGACAGTCCCAAATAACAGCAGCTGTCTTCAACAACATCACCCTGATAAAAAAAAAAAAAAAAAAAAAAAACTTTAAATGCACAGTTCAACTGAAAATGAAAATCTGTCTTCATTCACTCACCCTTATTATGTTATTAACCCGAATGACTCATTTTCTTCTGGGGAAGACAAAAGATAATATTTTGAAGATTTTGTTGGTAGCTTTTTTCTTTACTGTATCGTAAAAGCTGGCCTGCATTACTTGAGCACTATACTGTATGTCAAGACTAGTGAAGTCATATGATAGCTTGTATGTGAGAAACAGGCTGAAATATATGTGAATATTGTGATATTTTAACAGTTCCTGAGAGAAGGTATGTCAAATTTGTAAACAAATAATTTGTTTCGGGTTGAATCTTTTCAACAAATCACTTGAATCACATTTGTTCATAATAATCCACAATTCCAGTACATCAATTAATGTCTTGTGAAGCGAAAAGCTGCGTGTATGTAAAAATCAAATTCATCATGAAAGCACATTTTGAACTTAAAACTGTTGCTTCCAGCTAAAATATGAGTCCTTCATCCGTAATATGTCATCTCATCTGAATCAGGAGAGAAATATGCACAGATGAAGCACCATTCATGAACACAAACAGTTCAACAAATATGCCTTTGACTTTTCACTGGAATAAGTGTTATTATGGATTATGGTATTTTGTTCGGAAGCAGCCGTTTAAATTTAAAAAGCCTTAAAGATGGATAATGATGAATTTCTTTATTACAAACAGCTTTACACAGGACATTAGCTGATGGACTGGAGTCATATGGATTACTTGTGGATTATTGTAATGTTTTTATCAGCTGTCTGGGCTCTCATTCTGACGACACCCATTCACTGCAGAGGATCCATTGGTGAGCAAGTGATATAATGCGAAATTTCTCCAAAACTGTAAAAACAAACTTATCTACATTTTGAATGGCCTGAGGGTGAGTATATTTCAGTAAATTTTCATTTTTGGGTGAACCGTTCCTTTAAAATCTCACTGGAGGAGAAGTTATCAGTAAACGCTGATTTTAATTTTGTTCTCTTTCTCATCCAAAGCTATTATATGACTTATATATAGCTGTATGGACCACTGTTATACTGCTTTATGGTTTTTGCACCCTATTAAGGGGCATTCTAGCATTGGTGTACTTACAGATACAGTATGTTATTTATGTAAACTGCACTGAAATTACGCTATGTTTTAGTAGCGGTCCACACAATAATAAATTATATTACCTGTCAAACAAAAAACGAAGCAACTTGGGAATTGCATCAAATTGATGTTTACCCTCATTTTTGTCTTCTGGCTTCAGAAGCTTCCTGCTCCTTCGTCTGTTGGTAAAGCAGGATAATAAGAGTTTCATTGTTTAATTTTCACTCTTTGTATTGCCAAATGGTAGTAGTGTATCTACAACAGGGATACTGAAATCTGGCTCGTGAGATCCACTTTCCTGCAGAGTTTAGCTCTAACCCTAATGAAACACACCTGAGCTTGCTAAACAGTGTCTTCAGGATCGTTAGAAAATCACAGGTAGGTGAGTTTGATCAGGGTTGGAGCTAAACTCTGCAGGAAAGTGGATCTCACGAGCCAGATTTCAGTATCACTGATCTACAACATTCATGAATATCTTGGACAGGATGAGAATGTTTTGAATTCTTGCAACACCTCTTGATATTTTATATGGGTGTTTCACTGACACTTCCTTATCATGGCGTGAGCGCAGGTGTGGGGTCCTGTCCCGGAGGGCTCCATTAAAATAGTGTCCCTCTCTGTGCCGAGCTGTAGGACAGTGTGTGTAACGCCGGCCATATGCTTACCAGGAGGCCAACAGCTGACTGAGATAATTGACAGAAATCAACATATCTGGACACGCACGCATTTGTGTGAGATGTGAGCGGGAGGAAATGATTGGCGATCAGCAACACTAGAGTCACTCCACAGGGAGCGCAAAACAAAGTGAGTGGTAATTTAGTTAGTGGAGGGAGAGTTTATAGCCACAGGGCTCAGCCTTTAACAGAAGAGAAAGACAGAGAAGCTTGGAGCTTTCTTCTGGTCAAAGAATATCTTTGTTTTGGGTTATTTATTTTCTGACTATATTTCCTAGTCTTTTTCTTTTTTTGTGCTCAGCAGCCTCTGAAAATATTAATTTGTTCTCTAAATACTTTATTAAATTATTAAAGTAGTCTCTATTGGTGTTCCGGGCCTGAAATTGTGTTCTCAAAAAATGTAAAGTGCAATAAAATGTATTCTTATGGATTTGATATCTGTAATATAAATCATTTTTATTATGGAGACTAAATAGTGCATGTGTTAGACTAATTAGCATGCAGATCAGGTCTGAGTTTGGGGGGTGGGGGGGTGTATATAAGGAGAGGACATTCGTTGAGACGACGACACAGTGACATTGTCATTAGCTTGAAGTTAATTAGTAATTAACGGCGCTATTTCACTCAGGCGCGTCTCCCGCTCCTCTGACAGGCTCTTTACTCCTCTATTGCGACGAAAACCAATAATGCGCGCAGGGGGCTGTTCCTCTGTCACTTCCCGCGTGAGTTAATTAAGGGCTTTGCCACGATCCTTAAGATATGTAAAAGCTGTGATATTATGGCATGTCACAACCAGCTGTGTTAAATTCAATAATATCCTGAAAACGTACAGTGCCCTACCTCAGGTTTAATGTTGTTTAAATTCAATAAATCAAACTAATTAAAAAGATTAGTAATAGGACAAATTAAGATGTAATCTTAGAATCATTTATGTTTTTAGGATTAGATTGACAATAGATTTTAAATTACTGTTAAATGTTAAACATCATCATAATCTCTCTCAAGGGTTATTTATTGTGTGTAGCATGTAGTATTTAGTTACTATAGTGGACTGTTGTGGCATGTGGATTGAAAGCTGATGGATGTGTTAATAAACACGTGTACACATGTGAAATAAAACCCACGTACAACCTTATTTCTCCCCACTTCAACTGTATATACAAAACACTGGAGGATTCCTTTATTTATTCAGTCTTGAACATAATGATAATTTCCATCACACTATATCTTTTCCAACACATCTCAAATAATGTATGGCTTTTTAAAGCATTCTAGGGTGGAAATGACAATGGAAATTACATTGTTAGAATAAAGTGGTCAAATGTTTTGTTTTGCAATATGTATGTGTGTGTGTGGGTGTATGTATAATATTAAGTCATAAACAGTGAAAAGTCAAAACTATGAGATACTGTACACTAAAGGTCAAATGTTTTTTTTAATAAATAGTTGCCTTTGGATCATTTTTTTATGAAATTACATTTTGTCATAATTTCAACCTTTTGTCAGAATTTTTACTGTTTGTATTAAAAATAATGTTTGATCTCATCATTTTCGACTGTTTTTAACCTCTTAGTATGTCATATTTTAAAATTTTTAAGTTAGTATCTCATACATCCAACTTTTTATGTCAGTATCATGACTTTTAATCTCATAATTATGATTTACTCAAGCATGATTTTTTTTCTTCTTATTTGGCTGAAATGGGCTTCCATATATTTACCTTGATTTTTCTTTATTTTTGTCACACGTCTCAAAATGTCATCTAAATTTCTTAACTGACACTCTTATCTTCTAAATAAGCTTGTTAACTTTTGAGAAAGTTTTCTTAGCTAATAACTGTAGAAATGATGACACAATTTGTAAAACTAAAATGAATCAATTTCAGACAATGTATATTGAAATATTTTATTCATGTTTAAATTATGTATTTGATAATCCTAGTATTTGTACTATGGATTTTCATTGTGGGATAAGGATAAAACAATAAAACTTCATCTGTAAAATGGCAGGAGAATGCAACAATGTGAACTATTGTCTGCACACACAAACAAACATGCATCCACACATCAGCAGAGCTCTGGATGTTGTCACCCATCACTCAAATGATCTGGACATTAACCGGATCAGACTCTGAGAGCCTGGGGATATTATTCTCTGTAGTACTCACAGAGTACACAAATATATGCATCAAAGTGAGGAAATTCCCATTGAATACAGGTGCGACAGTAACTAAATGTGTTTTTCGTTACTAAACATTCGGTGACCTGAATTACTGGATGGCACATTCCACAAATACAGTATTTTGTACTGAGAACTTTTAGATAGGCCTATATTAGATAAACTATTACCAAACATAATGAAATCTAAATATCTGTTCTCTTAAACCTACAGAACCTTCCTGGAGCTGCATGGAGCACCTCTCATCTTCAGGTGTGACACAGTGTTGCCCACTTTGCCCCAGGCCCCTGATCTCACCCCCACGGTAAGCGACGTCGCCATCTGTCTCTATGGTAACCTGAGAGAGTCCCGTGAGAGGGGTGACGGATGCCTGGCACACGCACATATTGCCAACTCACCAGCATGGCACGCAGCGACCTGCCATATGGTGCCACCCCATATATCTAGCGACAGAAGCAGAGGAAGACCTGCATGTCCATCCATGCTGATATAGCTCTGGAATTACGACAACAGTGTGAACGACTAGTTGCCGCAATATGGCTCTACAAGATTCATTAGCGCACTAGGCTTTCCAAAACAGGCTACTTGCAGGCATATATTTTGGCTGCTCGGAATAATGAGCTCTGTGAAAGTGTCTGTTAATATATGTAGATGATCAGAACTGAAGTATACTAAAGAGGCTGTGTGGAAGTTGATGTTTGGATGCAGTTGGTGAAGTTTCCAGACTGGAAACTGAGGTGTAATGATGCTGCAAACAGTCGGGAGGTGCTAGCCATGACACTTCAGTTAAACGCACACATATGCCCACCCTCGCACTTTCAATTACGTGCATAAAAGCCTCTTTTCAGTATTTCAATGTCTGTGCCAGACACAGTTAGCTGACTGTAAACCTTTAAGTGAGGTAGGCCTACTACACCACACTATATTCTGGACTCTGCTGCCCCCTGGTGGTGTGGCTCTCAATGCAGCTCAAACTTAAAAAACATTTCCTGTAAAAGCATACTTTTATGTTTCAGCAAAGTACACAGAATACATAATTTAGATTGTTTTACAAGCAATATGGATTGATTCAGTTTTCAGTAAAACATAATTTTGAATACCTCTGTTGGAGGTGTAAATTAAAACACATTTTCCGCTTGATTAAAATATAGTTTTATATTTCAGCAAAATATGCTTACAAATACAGAATACTGCATTTACATTGTCTACATTTCTTTTTAATGTGACATTTGTCTTGAAAATATATCACAATATGTATTGATTCAGTTTTCTGTGAAACTTATCTTTCATCCTCTTCTCAGGATGGTATGACACTTCATTAATTCACAGATCATCTATTGTGTTTACTAGTCTTGAGTGAAATAATTATAAGGAATGACGCAAGCGTAATAAATATGCAAAAAGTCTTCATCGCTACACTAATGCAAGTTATTGTCAGTTGTGATGATGGAACAAACCCCACAATCATAATCCAGTTATGCATAACAGTCTACTGTAAACCAATAACACTTTAAAGATCAAATTAAACAGCATTAAATGGAACGGAACAATATTTATGTGAGATGGCATTTCTAGAAAGCTGCATCAGTCGAAACAAGAACACACGGCAAATCAGAATCCAAAAAAAACAACAACATACAATATGAATAAAGAAAGCAAAGATCATATAAGCATTTTCAATCTAATCTCTAAATCAGATATAAATCAATAAATATAAAAGAATTCTGAAATATTGTCTACTGTATATATTACACACAGTGATATCTATGTATAAAATAACATTTTAATCACAAATAACCTTTGTGAGCATATTTCTTATGATTCTACGTACTGATGTACTGGAAAAAATAATACAGTTTCTTTGAGTTCCATGCAGAGAAACAAAGTGTTATATAATAATTCAAGTCTTTTTTCTTTTTCTTTGCAAATCTTCCATGATCTTCCCTAGCAATAGGCCTGCAATAACAGCAGAAATGTGTTGGCTGTTTTAATGCACACTGAAATAAGAACCATTAAAGTGCAGCTAAGCCTTCCTAGGCCTTGCTTTTCCTTCAGTTTCTTTAAAGTAACAAAAAAAAGTAACATTTTATTTTACTCCTCAAAGTAGCGACAGCTAAGGAGTAGGAGATTTATGGCACAATTTATGACTTTTGTGACCAGAAATATGCTTTAGTTTTTGATTTATGGTACATTTATATATTTATAGGTTAAATATTCAAGTTGTATGAATTGAATTGAAATATATTTGGTCAAATTATTCCAAGTTAGATATAATGTTCAGGGTCTTGTCTCTACATAATAAAGCTTATCACCATAATACATTCATTTCATTGTGCAACATCTTGGTCCAAGCAAATGACCCACTCAGAGGTCTCTAATGATTAAATCAAAGACAAAAGCAAACTAGCAGTTTGAAACAAAAGCATCCTTTTAAAGGTCAGAAACTATTCTTAGCAGACAGCTGAGACAAAGAAAATGCTTTAAAGGATCAGCCAGTTACAAAATGACCTAGCACGTTTCATCTAATGACAGTAACGCTCTTCAAACTGGGACAAACTCCAATTCTGCAGTAACAAACTGTAATCTCTATCACACTCTGAGTGTGAAAAACAGCTGAGATGTCTGAGACGAGGTATTTTAAAATGTCAAATGGTATTGATAATTTAATAAACACTGTCAGTACTCAGACTCTCAAACTCTAGCTTTTGGTATTCATCTGATTATTTGGACGGTGTATTGCAGGTTTTTGAACTGCTTTGGTTGCAGTAATGATGATATTAAAGCAACTGCTACCATAAACCAACAAGTGCTACAGGGTAAAATAGAAATGAATGAACGCAAAATATTCAGTAACACTTCATACTGTGGCTATTAGTGATCTATAACAGATCTCCTACAGCTTCTCCTAGATTCTATTCAGCCAAAGAAAAGCCAAATAGATAATAAACAGTCTCTGAAGAAACGTAATGAAGAAACCAGTGACTGTTGAGGATGTCCCTCTTCAGAAAGGTTTCTGTCAGAGCCTGCTCTTGTCCTCTGTGCTCTCAGATGTGGATGTTGTGGTAACGGCCCTTCGCTAGATCTATGTCCACTCTGCGAGCTTCAGCGAAGCTTAAAAATGTTCCTAAACCCAGCAGGTTCACTACAGTGATGAGCCCAAAAACTGACGCCCAGGAACCAGTGGCCTCGATCAGATACCCAGAGAAATACACCATGATGACCCCTAACAAACACACACAAACACACACACACACACACACACCCACAACAGCATTAACACATACAGCACACTAACAATCCTCTTAAAAACTTAAGATTATTCTTATTTTATTTGAAATGATTTAATATGCATTTATAAAATAGCAATGTTTTATACTATTTTTACCAGTAAATGCTCCACAGGTATTCATTACTCCTGAAAGAAAAAAAAAAACATTACATATTACAGATTTATAAAAGAAAAGAACATATTGAGACTGACTGGTTATATTCCTGTACTGTTTAAATATTGCTCATTGTAAAATTACAATAAATCTATGCACACCAAAAATGATCATTCTAACCATAATTATAACTACAAAGTTTGAAAAAAATTGTCCAAACCGCAGCTACAACGATAATGACAGAGGAATGTTAACTTAAAAAAAAAAAAAAAAATTGCACTTGAAAATAAAATTACAAAAACTTAATAAAATAAAATATAAAAATAAAAAAAAATAAAAACAAAAACTAATAAAAACTCAAAAAAAAAAACAAAACAAAAAAAAAAAAAATGACAATCTAATTTAGAAACTTTACTAAAATTAAAATGAAAACAGAAAATATAAAAACTAGTTCAAAATATTAATGAAAACTATAAAAAGTATTAATGATACTAATATAACCCTGGCTACAATCACTTTCAGAGGTTTTTTCAGCTGATAAACAATTAAAGCCATTGACAGCCAATCAAAAAATAAACCCTTTCTTCTGATGCATGCACTTCTAATAAACCTTAAGTTATTGTCCACTGGTGTGAAAGCTAATACAGTTAGCCTTAAGTATGTAATCACAGTTTGGGTTAGAGTAGAGAGAATGCTACATACCAAACAGAGCCCCCGCACAGGATGGAGCGAGATCCTGAACATTCACTGAAACCCCACTAGAGAGACACAATTGCATTTTCACATTTACATTCATGCATTCGGCAGACACTTTTATATAAATCTTATCAGAGCTTGTATGACCTGGAAATCAAGCCTTGACCTTGCGGTCGCTAGCACCATGCTCTACTGTTTGTTTGGTTGTTTTTTGACATTGTGGCATTACCTGTGGCTGAATGTGGTGAGGCCCATAGTAGCAGACACGAAAGCCACAGCTGTGGGGAAGGTAGTGGTCCCACACAGGAACAGAGTAAACACACTGGAGACGCCCATAGAGAAGAACTGAAAAACACAATACTACATATGATATACACAGTTTTTGAAAGAAAGTATTACTTTTATTCAGCAAGGATGCATTAAATAGATCAAAAGTGACAGTACAGACATTTATTGTTACAAAATTGTTTAAATAAATGCTGCTGTTTTCAACTTTCTATCAATCAAAGAACATTTTCAACATTGATAATAATAAGAAATGTTTCTTGAGCAGCAAATCGGCATATTAGAATGATTTCTGAAGGATCATGTGTCACTGAGGACTGGAGTAATGATGCTGAAAATTCAGCTTTGATCACAGGAATAAATGACATTTTAAAATATATTCAAGTAGAAAACTATTTTTGATCAAATTAATGCAGCCTTGGTGAGCAAAAGAGAGTGTATATTTCAAACATACCTGCATGAGTTTTCTCACTGACGCAGTATCAAAACCTTTGAAAAACAAAAAGGAGCAAGAGCATTAGTGTGCCAGCTGAGGAACATTTAACTGTTTTATAAGTCAATTACAATCATGTAGACTTGACATTTACAACACCGTTAAACTCAAACAGACTCGTAACATTGGTGAGAAAGAGCAAAGTCACGACAGAACAATGATTACAGAGTGTGGCCGTAGACACTAAGGAACAGAGAATATTTCATTGCCTTTCTATTGTCTAAAAAGACATGAACATGAGGAACTCATATCTTTGAACGAGAAATGGTGAGTGTATTCGTGTAGTATGTGTGGTTTCGTACCCTGACTGATTAGATGGTCTGAAAGGCAGCCACTAAACAGGGAAGAAGGGATGGCCACAAACCATGGGATCACGTTAAACACCCAACCCTGAGGAAACACACATGCAGACATACAGTCAAACACACACACAGATGCACACAGGAACAGGCAATGAACAATAGGTGAGTCAAATGCATGTGATATACACTTTTGCAAATAGGAATCAAACACCCGCTCTGATGTGATGTGATGTGATGTGGAGCCCCCTGCTGGAGTTCAACCACAACAGCATCATACTAACATGAGCAGCTCTCCCTCTTACTCAGAAATAATTACTGGAGACAGTTTTTCTCACACAGAAGGAGAGAAATCTCAGTATGCAGACTGATATTCTTTTGCTTTGACACAGATCGTGTTCTCACGTGCTGTTTGAAAGAGCGTAGTTCAGTTTACCTTGGCATCAGGGAAGGTGTCCTTGAAAAACGTTGGCAGCCATGACAGCAGTGTGAAGAAGGTGCTAGCGGTGCACAAGTGTGTAATAATAACGGCGCTGAAATTCAGACAAGAGCGTTTAGAATGCATTAGAAATCAATGTCATCAACACAGCCTGTCAGACAAAAGACACTGCAGGTGCATTCGGTCATTCTCTCCTCATTCATTTCCCCCTTTTTTTATATAAATATATTGTAATTTAGACAAATATGTTTATAATTATGTAGATGAAGACTCTAGTCATGTTAGTAGGCTAATAAAATTGGTTTTATTTTACATCTCTTTAATGGGGATAAGGTAATCTCATATGGGTGCCGCCATAGTGCGATCACCCGACCAAATACTAAAATTTGTGAAAAATGAGAATGGGAAACCCCCATATCTAGAGACTTTTGCTTGTTGAATAAATCTAATCAAGACTAAATAGTACATTTCTACAATAGCATCAGTAAACAAAAACGCTTGCACTATTTGCATGATGCTGGATCCACACCAGAGTCAATGTACAGGATTTATATTATATAATTAATATAAAAATAATTAATTTTTATTTCAAAAATGAACGTGGGTAATTTAAGAATGCAAGAAAACTTGTGTTTATCACATATGTGACCCTGGACCACAAAACCTTAAGTGTCAATTTTTTGAAATCGAGATTTATACATCCTCTGAAAGCTGAATAAATAAGCTTTCCATTGATGTATGGTTTGTTAGGATCAGACTTGGCTGAGATACAACTATTTGAAAATCTGGAATCTGAGGGTGCAAAAAAAATAAATAAATATTGAGAAAATCGCCTTTAAAAGTTGTCCAAATGAAGTTCTTAGCAATGCATATTACTAATCAAAAATGAAGTTGAGATATATTTACAGTAAGGAATTTACAAAATATCTTCATGGAACATAATCTTTACTTAATGTCCTAATGATTTTTGGCATGAAAGAAAAAATTATAATTTTGACCCATACAATGTATTTTTGGCTATTGCTACAAATATACCCCAGCGACTTATGACTGGTTTTGTGGTCCAGGGTCACATATGACTTTACCATGTTGATTGCGCTTGAGTGTACTGAGAGAGTGCTCTAGTAGTAACTGTTGTTACTAATGTTATTATTGTAGCAATAGAGTGTTGCCAGGATTACATGTTTTTGTGGGCTAAAACCTGGAAACAATTTAGTATTTTAGCACTTCAGGTTCCATCATCCTCAAGTCAATAAGTTTTTGGTTAAATGCCTGAAATAAGGTCTGTGGTAATTTTCATGTTTCATTCTACAACATAAAATACATCAGCACTACCTCTTTTTTACTTTTACTCATCTTGAAACAAGTGGCTAAATGGGATTACAGAGGTTGTCTGGGACTTTAAACATCTTCAAACCAAACAAAACTCTATTCATTAGGCAGCAGTCTTGTGTTTATACTTGCACACTTGCTAATTACTGTAACTCAAACTTTTGGGGAAAAGCTTTTTTCATAACGACTGAAAGAGATGTCAGAAGCTTAGTGATGGTAGCGTTGAAGTCATGTGACCTTTTGCTGACATTTAGCTTTTTACTTCTGGTGACTGTATTTAGGCTTCAGAATTCATCAATTGTGTTCATCTGTAAAGATTATCATGAACAAAATGTATAAGAATCAAAAACATTTGTTGGTCACAGAGCTTATGATAATCCAAAAGCCAATGGAAAAATCTTATTGGGTTTTTGTCAAGGGAATCAGAGTGATGATGTATTTTTGTAGGCCAGCCCAGAAATTCACATCACTGCAGCACTCTTCTGCTACAATAACAACATTAGTAACAACAGTTACTGCTAAAGCACTCCCTGTCAAGCACACTCAAGCGTAAGCAGCACTTTTAAATCATTTTATAATTATTATCTACTTTTCCTTATACATTAATGTACTTCTTAAACTAAAATGTTACAAAAAACATCCACGTCATGTGTGCAGTCAGAAACACTCAGCCATGTTTAGCTGACGGGACAGAGTACTGTGTTACTGTTTCTGAGTGTTCTATATATAGACAGACATGGAACGGATGTGAATCAGGCCTTTATGGGAGCTCAGTAAAGACCCTTTGTTCAGCATCCATGCTCTCTCTCTTACACACACACACACCCTCTCAGTATTCAGGTGCTAATCTCACCACACAGCTGGCTGTCTGAAGAGACGCAGCCAGTTTCGCTTGGACAGTTTGGACTGGGTCCCAGCGCTGCCCAGAGACTCCAGTGTGATGATGGGACCTGACAAACACAAGCACAATCAGTTTTTAAACAAACAGTTGAACACCTGTTAAGGAAGGAATAACAGCACAGCTACAGTCTCTGTTCTGCACGGAGTGTATAAATACACATCTACTGCACCTCAAATACTTGTTAATTAACACTGAAATATATTTACCCACATTACAGCCAAACTACAATAAATGGCTTACACAGTGTAATTGAAACATAAATTGTGACATTAGCTTATTACACAGCTCTCTAGAATACTTGATTTTGATTGGACTATCATGGCAAAAAATATTTAGCATATTTTAGAATGTCTACAATGTGGAATTTTTACAAAGGACAATATCATCAAATGTTGGGGTCAGTAAGATTTTTTTTTTTTTAAAGAAAATTATATATATATATATATATATATATTTTTTTTTTTTTTTTTTTTTTTTTTTTTTTTTTTTTTCTCAGTAAGGATACATTCAACAGTGCAAACAAAAATCTCACTGTATTATTACAATTAATGTCAAAATGAATGTTTGGAAATGTAAACTGATATTTCCTACTGACACACTGCAGCAAAAGATTTAACAAAACTTTGACTTAAAACCATTTTCAAACCATTTTTAGCTGGTGAAAATACTAGTGTTCTAATCATTTTGGCCACCACTGTGCAAATATATATATATATGTACTGTATATACTATATTTTTGATCAAATAAATGCAGCACATAAGAGACTCAGGGGTGCAAACTCGTCAGGGGTGAAAAAGGTGACAAACTAAAATATAGCTGCAAGCAGCAATCACGGGGCCAAGCACTCCAATGGCAAAGTCAGGAGCTGAACATGGCATGGAGCATCAGACCAAATGCAACAA
>JAFVLL020035602.1:79367-119744 GCA_021397915.2 Tor tambroides | reverse complement strand
GTGAAACTCACATATTGGACTGAAAAGAAATTTAAAGAACTCAGGATAGCCACCTCTCATTATAGTGAAACAAGCTAGAGAGGCGCTACATAAATATTAACCTCAAATCTATAGGTGTGTTCTCTATTGATTATAAAACACATTCAGCTGTAGATGCACAAATATTCTAATGAAAATACATGTTTATTGTAATTATTCAACAGGGAGTTTTTTTTAATTTATATTGTGTATATCTAAACGAAATAAAAACAGTTATCCAACACCTGCTGTCACCCATGAGAAAAACTAATTGCCCCTTTAAACTTGAAATCTGTTTGTGGCATCTTTAGCAGTAAGAACTGCAAACAACCCCCCCCCCCACACACACACCTTCTACCTCTCTTTCTACCCCTTCCACCCTGTTGCCACTTCTTCTCTGTCCATGTCTTCTTACAGTTTCTCCTCATGCTCTTTCCACTATACCAGTACCCTTTTCCTCTCCTCTTTTCTCACATCTTCCTTTCTGCTCATCTCTTTATACATGTTCTACTCTTCTTCTTCTCTCTCATTACACCCTTTTCTCTACCCACTCCACCACCTTATAGACCTACACCTCTTCCTTTCTATGCCCCCACCCCGTTTTTATTAATTTAATTTTATTTATATTTTATTATTATTATTATTATTATTGTTCTTGCTCTTTGTGTACTTTCCCTTTTATTATTACTCTAAAGAAATTGTGATACATTTGTAAACGATTAGGAAAACTGCATTTCCTGTGTTGAGTGTATGATTAACCAAATGGTTATCAGTTTAGGACCAATCGAAAATATACCATGTTCATTTGATAGAATGACAAATTACAGAGTTTTGTTTGTTGTGTTTGGACAAATGGTACATAAATATTTGTGATTTGTGTAAAACCTTTTTTCAGCTATTTTAAAGTATTGGTTGATTGTATTAACTATTGTGAAAACATTTTTTTGTTTTGAGAAAATTATTTGCATGATTTGTAATTTGTATGAAATGAATGAAAACATACAGTCTGTTTAGGACAATTACAATGTGTTCAGATGTTCTTCAGTTTGGAGAAATGTGTCAAATCGACTGAGAAAAACTGTAATACATATTCAAATCACATAAATGAGATTTGATCTGAAGATGAAGTTTTCAGTGAATAATAGTTTAATTTTAGTATGTTTCTCACACAAAGCAATTATTACTTCAGACATTTTGAAATACAGTGCACAAGTTTTTCAGATGTCTGTTATGCATATGTTATGATACTTTTATGGTGCTTTTTTAATTGACAACCTCTGGTTGTCATTTACTTTTATTGTACACTGAAAAAAAAATTGTCGTAGGATTTACTTTGAAACAAATTTTAAAAAAAATTAAGTACAAAGTGATGACAAGCAACACTGAATTAAACATGAATGTTTTTAGCCTGAATTTTTTTTATGGATTTTCTTATAATAATCCAAAAATTGAACGAAGATCAGAAAAGATGACAGAATGTTTAATTTTTGGGATTAGGATTTTTCTTGATTTCCTTGCAAGAATTCACACATTTCTTTACCTTGACCTGCGTGGTTACCTTACCTTACATCTGTGAGTCACATGTGTTGTGTTTTCTACCCCAGGGCTGTGTGTGTGTTTTGTTGTGACACCTCTGAGTGTGAGACTCATGTCTGACCGTCCTACTTGTGCTCACCTTCATCTGTGTCTGTTCTTTCTCTAAACACACGTGATGGATCGCTCGCCTCTGAGCAAATCTCTCTCTGTGTGCTCCTGGCTTGCTCTCTCTCTCTCTTTCTCGTTCTCCTTCTCTTTCCCTCACACATGCGCGCACACATACACTATCTTTCCATCTCTGTCTGTCTTCAGTAAGTGTGCTTGGCTGTTGATTCGTTCTCAGAACACAGTCGGGTATAGAGCAGATGGTGACCGTATTCAGTTTTCCAGACTTGCATTAAACGTTCGTTATCGACCACAAATGCAGCCAAGCTCTTCTTCTACCACTAGCACCCCCCTCAACCACCATAAACCTATCCCCTCCACACACACACACACACACACATTATCTCGCTTCGTCATGTCATAAAACAAGTTAGATACACTATCTTTCTTCAGTTGTTAACAGCCAATCTTGGTTAAACATTATAATACAGCAAGGCTGCATTTATTTGATAATAAAATACAGTAAAAACAGTGATACTGTAAAATATTATTACAATTTAAAATAACTATTTTCTATTTTAATATATTTTCTTCCCGTGATGCAAAGTTGAAATTTCAGCATCGTTACTCCAGTCTTCAGTGTCACATGATCCTTCAGAAATCATTCTATGCTGATTGGCTGCTCAAGAAACATTTCTTATTTTTTCAACATTATCAACATTTGTGTGGAAACAATTTTTCAGGATTACAGGGGTGTAAAAATGACTTCAGAAAGATGGCAGCATCATAATGTTACTTTTACGCAGAGATCGGTAAGTCTGTTAGTAAAATCTGTTGAATTTAGTGATCTTTGTTGCATTATTGCCAACGGTGACCATTCAAAAATAGATAAAGAGCACTTTTCAAGTTTTTCGCCAAGTTTGCATGCCTGTAACTCAAGAAATATTAAAGATATCTTAATGCACTTTTAGATATTGGATCTTAACAAACTTTCCTTTTGGCATCTTCATTTTTAGGGCACTGTATGGTTCAGATCCAGAGATATTGGAATTTTAATATGGCTACAGGAGTAAACTGTTAAATTGTACACGTTTTCAGCAGTCAAAAACCGAATGTGGGTCACTTTGCATAAATATGACACTTCTTTTCTTTTAAAGAGGAAGGTCTGAAGAACAAATAATGTTGAAATTAGAAATGTATCTCGTTTCCTTCTGTCAAAACAATTGCATTGAGCATACCTGTCTGAGTGCCATAAAGATTCTTTTTCCAAAGTTTGCATGCCTATAATAAATATTAAAGGTATCACAATATGATTTTAGATTCTAGTTCTTTTCTATTAAACTCTTTTTTTTTAAACTCTATTTCTATTTTTAGATTCTAGTAAACTTTTCTTTTGGAATCTTCATTTTCAAGGCCCTATATCATTTAGTCCAAGAGATGTGGGGACCTCAGTGATGTTCCATATTCACATTGTTGAATATATTACCCATTTTCAGTGGTCAAAAACCAAATGTTGGTCACTTTGTATAGAGCCAATACTTTTTTTATTTAAAGAACAATGTCTGAAGAATAAATAATGTTGAAATTAGAATTGTATCTTGTTTCCCTCTTTCAAAACAGTATGCATAGAACATACCTGTCTGAGTGCTCACATTTCTACATATTTAACTCTCTGCTGATCATCCTATTTTAGTTTTTTTATAAACTTTAAAACCTTTTTAAATGTATTAATTTATACAAAGCATTTATTTATTTATTTATTTTAAAGTTATTTATTCATTTATTTATTAAAATTAAATCTCTACCCTGAGACATTTCTGACTATAACTTGTCCTAGAGCTTACAAGCTATATCCATCGAGCTCGGCACAGTCCTCCAGTCCTCCTGTTCTGTCTTAGTGTGCTATGTATTTTTTAAACAATCTAACTTACAGTTTTCTCATAGGGGATGATCAAAGATCCCAAAAATCCTAAAGACTACTACTGAAAAGAGCTTCCAAGCTACCAAACGTGGCACATACCTTCTGTCTGTCTATAGACCTATAAAAACTTCACACTTGAAGGCTTTTTTAAACTTCATTACTTTGTCAACTCAACATCATCACTGTCTTGACAAACTTTCTTTTGCTAGTTTTAACTGGCACCTTTATTTTTTAAGCGTCACTTCCTCCTCTTACATATAATGCACGTCTTTTAATATCTTCTTATCTCTTTTGCCTCTCTCTCACTTTCTCTTTCTCTCTCGCTTTCCTCTTTCGCTGTAATCAGAATTACAGAGAAAGATAAACCCTGTTAGCGGTGAATAAGCTTTAATCTCCTGCATGGGGCAAAGATGAACACTAATCCACATCTGTCCATACAAAATGTTTACCACTTATATTTCATACAGTCCTTCACATGCCATGTATACATATGTGAGAGAGAAGAAGAGGTGGGAAAGAAACTATAGATGTATGTAAAGGGGTGCATGTTGTGTAACGTATTTGCAATGCACAGTGCTTTTTTGGAAAAATTGAGTAGGCTCATGGTCAATCCGAGACATAAATATGCAGCGATGAATGATTTAGATCATGCATTTCTCTCAAGATTACTCAGCAAGGTCAAAGCTTAAAGGCACTGGCATGGCTTCACGTAGGTGTTGATGATCACTGATAATGAAGGCTGAAAGAGGGAAAACAAGACACTTATGGAAGAAATCTTATGCAAGAAATTCTGCTACAGCCTTGCAGTGCACATACTGGTATTCCAATACAAGGATAACTGCATTTGCACTGTGATTCAGTTAGTTGTAACAGAAATTGTCTATTTATACAGTGTCTATTTAGATACTGACTGTACATGGTGCATTTAGGCATCAAGTCGTCTTTATTTCTTGTCTAGGTCTCCAAGGTGCTAGACCAGATCAGTGCTGGGTCTGATTTTTGTATGAATCATTTGTGCAATAGGACACCATCTGGCAAAAGCCCGATTAAGAAGACTGAGTGTGTTGTGTGTTGGCTGACCACGCTTTTGCTCATGCATTAAGCAGGGTGTATTGAGCCCAATATCACCTTTAAAATACATATTAAATACATCGAGTATTAAAAAATATATTTTTAATGCTTATATTTAAATTTGTTTAAATATATAACAGTTTATTTCTCAGAACTTCTGCTTTCATTGCTTAGCCTTAGGACACTTAAAATTACAGTAAAATTCCTTAGGAGAATTTAAATTTTAAGCATTTTAATCCTGGCCTATAAAACCATGCATACACTACAATGTTAATGTATTTACATTGTCTAGCTATCAAAATAATAATTTATGTACAAGTCATTTACACTACATTAAATATTTATTTATTTATTTTAATCATTTGCCAGTTATTCAGTTTTACTTAATTTTAATATGGGATGAACATTTAGCTGAACTTCAGCATCAAACTTTGACTGAATTTGGAATATCATTTTGTCCTCATTTTTCACAACAATCAGTTTATGATTCAGTAATAATTGACTGGCCGCTTGAAAACCCCTGTTGAAAACTTATTTCACTACAGAAATCAGGAGACTTTTGCTGAAACAATTGAGTTATTATAAAGACCCTGTTTGAGTTTGTGGCACATGCTTCACATAAAGGCACATTCAACAGATGAGACTTGGCTATTGGCAGATCAATGCTCACACAGAACAAATTTACTCAAAATAACATTTGTTTTCTATTTTTAAATGAATGTCCTCCAGATTTACCTGTGATCTATAAGTTACCTGTGACCTTTGAGTGGAAAAAAAGATATTTGACAGCCACAGTATGTTTTTTAAATGTTAAGGTCCGATATGCTTTAAGCAAAATCAAAAAACAAACTTGTGTGCTGACATTTTAGACAAAATCAGGCCAAAATGGAGTTTGTTTTGGGAGTTCGAAACAGCTTGCCAAAGTGAAATTTCCAGAAAAATGCAAGCTTATAATTAAACTTTCCAGAACAAAATCTAATTGAAAGTGACACTGCTTAATATGTTTAATACTGTAAAGCTACTTGCTTTAAAGAAGGCTATTTTATAAGGGCAGAGTTCATGCAAATATATCCCCAACTAACATGGGACATTCTTACAAATTTCACGAACATTTTTTTTAAAAACATTATTTAAATGTTAGGACAAAAGATTCCTTAAAGTAATGTTTATGGAACTTTCTTATAACCTTATTAATATTTGGTATATGTTGTCAGAACTTCAAGAAAAAAACTGTTTTAGAACAACATTCTCGAGACATCCTTATGATCTTCTTTGTACTTGTTAAACATTCTAAAAAAAAATTTATAACCTTTAAATAACATTATAATTTGGGTAAAAATAATGTTAGTAAAACGTTGTAAGGAACTTTTTTGTAATCTTTAAATCCAAAGTTCTGGCATGAAACTCTAGATGGTGTAGTCTGATAGGTCAAACTCAATCTGACATAATAACATAATTATCAAATGGCGCAGCTGATTGGTTCTTTTTGTATCAGCAGCCACTGAGCTTGCTGCTCAACATTCAGATACTTGGCTAGTGCTTGCTGTAGCCGTTGCAGTGCGCCTCAGAAACCCTCCACCTTCCCCAGCTCCACCTGTATAGATCTGCTTTGGGGTGATCATGTATGCTATATAGGGGTTATTTCATATATGTGATGTATTGATGTATGGTTTGTAGGATAGGACAATATTTGGCCGAGATACAACTGTTTGAATATCTGGAATCTGAGGGTGCAAAAAATCGAAATATTGAGAAAATTGCCTTTAAAGTTGTCCAAATGAAATTCTTAGCTATGCATATTACTAATCAAAAATTAAGTTTTGATATATTTACAGTAGGAAATTTACAAAATATCTTCATGGAACATGATCTTAATATCCTAATGATTTTCGGCATAAAAGAAAAATCTATAATTTTGACCCATACTATGTATTTTTGGCTATTGCTACAAATTTACCCATGCTACTTAAGACTGGTTTTGTGGTCCAGGGTCACATATGTTTTATGTGCTGCAGCAGTATTTCTTACATGCCCACAGTAGCATGTTGTGGATATATTGGCAGTAGCAAGTCTCTGTACTTGCAGCAGCAGTGTAGAAGACCTATTCTGCCAAGACCAAACACATTAACATAATAATAAACATAAAATAAACATTTAAATAACATTATATTTTGGGTAAAAATAAAGTTAGTAAAACCTTGTTGGAAACTTTTTTTAACATTTAATTAACGTTATAGTCATGACAAGAAAACTGGACATTTAAACATTATTGAAACCTTTCAAAAAGACCTTCCCCTACCTTTTTTTTAACCTAAATTGTTACCTGGGTCCACATCGCTATGATCAGACGCTTTCTTAACTGCTGTTTTCTCACCACTGTAATTTTCTCGTGTGTTTATTTTGTTATTAAGAGGAAACTGTGCAGCACATATTTATATATTCATCTGAACACCTCTCCCAGCAGCGCAGGTAGCATCTGGATGCTCACTAACAGTAAACTGCTGCAAAAGTATTTCAAACTTCTTTTTACCCCAAGCAAAGAACAAGAACTTGTCATAGATATTCATATGGTCATAATAGACTGCATCCATCCATCCATCCATCCATGTCTCTATCACCCCCCACTCTCTCTCTCTCTCGCTCTCTCTCTCACACACACACACACACCTACACACAGCGTGGTAGGCCACCTGTCTCTAATGGCTGTGATCTGCTGAGTTGCGTAACCAGAATGTCCATCAGCTCCGGCCTCCTGCTGACAGCGCCACAGTGGTCCGCTCGCTCTGTGTGTTTGTGTGTGTTCGCTCCTGCACAATACTGCATCTATTTGCGTTCGTGCATAACCCATTGATTCCTGCGGGTCAGGGTCAGAAAACTTTCAAGAGGCGTCCTTGTCCCAAGGAAATTACGAGCACTTTTCGCCCACTCAGTGAGTCTGCCCACTGTCCCAAATGACTTAATCTGTTAAGCAACCTTTACCACCGAGGACGGCGCCTAGAAGAGAATCTGCAGTGATTTAAAGGGATTGGTTTAATTACTGTGATCTGTGCGCCGTATTTATTTAGTAGGATCTAAAGTAAAAAGCCAAGCGTTTGGCACATAACTAATGCGAACCATTAGTCTGATTATGTTGTCTTGTACTCTAGTACGAGCTGCGTACCTTTCGCTCTCTCTCTCAGGAGAGAGGGGTGTAATGGCTTTTAAATAATGGTTCATTGTTGCAGTTAATCCAGATTAACAGAGGATATGCTGTGTCTCCGTTATGTGGCTAAAACGGAATCTGTCTACTGACTTTTTGGCACAAATTTCATTAATGATCCAAATCCCGTAGTGACAGCGATACAGCTGTTCTCCCGACCTGCACCGATATTCATTTATTAAACTGTTTTCTGTGCCGTCGGGGTGGCAGTGACAGGAGGTACACCTAATTGCAAGCCTGGACGTCTCTTTTATTTTTGATGAAATGTCTGTGGATGTATTTTACAGTGTTCTTGGACATGTGAGTGAGAAGACAGCTTGACCAGGCACCGTGTTCCAAAATCCTCCCCCGTTCAGTCCACACTTCCCTCACGTCCATCTCTGATGCGTGTGTGTGTTTGGCGTGGTGGTGTTAGAGGTGTGAGATCGGCGTGGATGTGCTGCCAGGTGGCTCGGCCCACTTGTTCGCCGTTGACTTTTACCTTAACTGCCTTCTCCCTGATCCACTCCTGCGGACTTAGAGGGATAGTTCACCCAAAAATGAAACTTGACTCACTGTCATATTGTTCCAAACCTGCATGACTTTCTTTCTTTTGGTGAAGATATATTTTAAAGAACTGTTGTCTGTACAGTGAAAGTCAGTGGGGTCCGAACAACATTGGACCTCGCTGACTTGTTTTCGCTGACTTATTTACACCTTTTGTGTAAATTTTTCATTTTAAACTGTATTTGATCCAACATAGGCTTACTTGAAATCTCCAAAACAACCAATGCATAAAATCCACTGCAGTTTGCAGCAAAACACCAACTTCTATTCCTTTTCACACAAATTGTGATTACAGTGGTGGATTATTGTTTAATAAAGACTTATTTTTAAACAGTTCCTTGCATGATACTATATTATAACCTCTAAATACTTTTACCATAGTGGATGATTTGTGAACTAATACATTTTAATTTTTGCATCATATAGCCATCTTCATATGTATGGCTTTTCTGACATGGTAAACTTGCTCGTTAGCTCACCTGGTGCCTGAGTCCCGTGAAACACAAGTCACGATGAAAGAGCTCGATAAAAGATCGCACAATAAAAGAAGCAAGCTAAAATGGCATGGTTGCTTCAGCAAATGCAGAGTTTCATTTCCAAACTGCTGCAATATGTACAACAATCACCATAATAATACATTGCAGTTATCAGTTGTCGGATAAAACTGAATGTGCTTTTAGGAGCGTTCACTGGAAATTTCACTTTGAAAGTGCCACAAAACATGCAAGATGTTTGTAATATCATCTTCAAATGTTTGGGGTTTTTTTCCAAGGCAAGCATGACTACTACTGTGTATGATTTTCACCTGGTGGAATATGAAACAGGTGACAGCATGTCCTAATCATGCATTGAAAAGATCACACATCTTAAAGACTTTAGACTTTGGTCAGTAAGCAAACACCTTCCACTATACTAAAAACATTTAAAACACCCTAGCAACATAGCAACACCCTGGCAATCACCCACAACATTCTAGCATCATGGTAGTGAGTTTTGCATGGTCAAGCATTCACATTTCAGCATTCAGCATTCAAAGTGTAAATTTCTAGAGAGAGATACAGAATAAATGAAGTGCAGTTGTATAGTTTATAAGAGCTATGTGGTACTGCCATTGTGTACATACTGTAGGTACAATGTCGCTGTCTGTTACCTTAGACAAAGATGGATTACATGCATGCATACAGGATCTTTCAAACCACACTTTCTGAATGTTTACATGTCCCCCGTTCTCGCTCTCACTCTCTCTTTCTCACTCAGATTGCAGATTATTACAGATATATTGCCATAATTATCTAACTTCATAGCCCCTTTAAATCTCACATGTAGTCAGAGTTATGGACTTAATATTGCAAAGAGGGCTGAGGCACAAGGATGACTTAATAAAATTATAATTTCAGAGAAGCCAGTGATTCCATTTATTTTGTGCATGTTTTTAATGTTTCTATATATTTAAGCTTTGTGTGTGTGTGTGTGTGTGTGTATATATATATATATATATATATTATAAATGTATAAATTATTTATCTTTGGGAAAGGTTGTTAAATGTATGTATTGGTAAAATGATATTTTAAAGCAGTGTTTTAATAATCCAGATATAAGCAAATGACAAGTGTCAGTAGAGCTGCGAGGATGAATCACAAAACCCAGAAATGTCAGCAGTCTGCAGTTGAGTTATTTATTTCATTGTGACTAATGTGTTTGGACCATTTTAAATGTCCACTTCTGGGACATCTATATACATGCTATTAGCATCAAACACTCGTTTATGAGGTGCTAACACGTAATGAGGTCCTCAGGTTCTGGTTGCTGTTGTGTAACCAGGAAGAGAGATTTGTCTCATAGCTTCCAGTTCACTCCAGGATTCAGTTTAAGGTCATATTAATTGTTTTAATTGGCCTTATTAATATTAATTCTAAGGCCATGTTAAGAGCCTACATGGCTTAAATTCATATTACATTTGTGAACTTGTGTCTTAGTATCAGATTCTGCTTAAAATAAAGGTTCTTTATTGGTATTGATGGTTCTGTGAAGAACCGTTCACATTCATGGAACCTTTCCGCTGCACAAAGGGTTCTTTATATTCATATTTTTAAAATGTTCTTCTCACTAAGAAAATGGTTCTTTTTAAGAACTGTTTACTGAAAGATTCTTTGGGGAATCAAAAATGCTTCTTCTATAGCGTTTTTGTGAAACTCCCCTTTTGGAAGCTTCATTTTTAAGACAGTAGAACCCAAATTTCTATCTGTTCCCACATCTCATTAAAGTTTTAAGGTGATCATTCTCGTTTGTGGCCACATGGCTTTGGCATAGTTTAGAGCTTCTCCCACTGTAGATGTTTTTAAATTTTAATTTAAGAATATATTTTCTCCATAGTCTATGCACTGCAAAAAAAAATATTTTGACAGGTAATCTAAAATAAATGTAAACTCACATTCATTCACTCATTCATGTATGTATTTATTTATTTATTTCAGAATGAATGAAAATGTCAAAAGTATCAAGCTCTGAAATTATAGTATCATCAAAGTCACTGTGGAAAAGCATGACATTCTTAAAAAATATCTTTTTTGTCATATGATAGAAAAAACCTTATAGTGGTTTAGAACCAGGGAAATGAGAATTAATAAATGATGACAGAATTTTCATTTTTTGAGCGGTCAGTCCCTTCAAATCTCTTTATTTTATGTCTTAATTTAATTATTGTTTAATGTTTCGGTCACCATTTGTTGTTTTTAAACGTGCTATAGAAATAAATGTGATGTGACTAACCAAAAATCATGAGTTTAGGCACAGGGGGTTCAATTAAGTTTGCTGTCGCTCCCCAATCAGGTTTGTTTTCGAGCATTTTTTATAAAGGACTTTTTTTTTTTTGCTACCTGTTTCCAGCTTTGCTCTCACCTGGTGTCACAGCGGAATTCAAAATGAGATATTTGAATGGCCCACGCTCTGCCAAAACCTGGCCAGAGCTGTTTACTCAGTGATGGGAGCACATTTGGGATCTGTTCAAATTCAAAGACATGCCAAATCATTCTCTCTTTCTTCTTCGTTCCCCCTCCATCTCTTTGTGCCTCTCACCCTCACCCGCTCTCTCCCTCTCTCTCTCCCTCGTGGTAAATGGAGATGTGAAATATTTAAACACACTTTGTTGTGCAGGGACAATGCACTCTAGCAGATGGACAGGCCCCGCACGGGTTGGATGTATGCAAATCTCCATACAAAGCAGCCCAGGATGTTTTCAATCTAACACCAGCGCCTCAGGCCCTGTTTTAATCCCCCTTTACCCACAGCCAGCCTGGTTTTTTATCAAGTCAAACGCCGTAAGCGCTATGTCAACCTGGACATCTGGCCCCACCACGAAACCAGAGGGAGAGCGAGACAGGCGAGCGAGTGTGGGAGAGAGGATCTGGGAGGAGATGGGTTTGGGATATGGAAAGACTCGGAGAGATGAGTAAAGGACTGTGTGGGATTGTATTGGAGCTTCTGAATAAAAGCTCTCTAACCCTCTTACTTCACTCTGCTGCCTCGGTGGAGATTCGGGCCCGGGAGGCTTACGTTTGCCTGGGAGGCCAACATGTTGCTGAGGCGCTCTCTCTCAGTTCGCTTTCTCTCCTGCTCCTTCTTTCCCTGCCGCTTTCTTTTGCGTTTTCAAAGGCAATGAGTGATGCTGGGGGCTGTCGCGTTTGACTGATTGCTTTCTGATGTGACAAATGAAGCAGGGAGCAGCCAGACACCTGGAGACACCTGGCATCTCGGCGCAGAGCGAGCGCACCATCACGCGGGCACGGACACTCCTTATTCAATTACTGGCACAATTAAAACATCGAACCGATGGTGCGTGAAAACTTCACATTTCCGTGTTACAACACCCGCTAACTGATGAACTGATAAACCGGCCGGTTAACTGGAACTGACTGATGTCTGAGAGGAAAAAGGGTGTGTTTGATAGATGCTTTGTCTAACTGGATATGCGGGTATTCAGTAGAGTCTACTAATATCTAGGCCAATGATGTAAAACTGGATAAAGCAAAGGAAAAATCCAAGTTCTTAGATATGTACTCTTTGCATTCATTTGCATTTCATACAGTATGTGTTTTAAAACACAGTGTACACTTCTTAATTATCATTATAAGAAATTTTGGTAACACTTTAGTATAGGAACCAATTCTCACTATTAACTAGTTGTTTATTAGCATGCCTATTATTATTATTGCTCGTTTATTAGTACTTATAAAGCACATATTCTGCATGACCATATTCTACATCTTTAATCAATACCTAAACTTAACAACTACCTTACTAACTATTAATAAGCAGCAATTAGGAGTTTATTGAGGCAAAAGTCATAGTTAGTTAATAGTGAGAACTGGACCTTGAAATATAGTGTGACTGGAATTTTTTCTTTCCTTCTTATTATTTTTTTTATTTTTTACATATAAGATGAACTATTAATTCTGAAATTTCATGAAGAGTTTAGGGCGATGCACTAAAACCTGAACTAATTAGCCGTGTCATAAAATGGCCAAATTGTCATGAGGGATTCTGGGTATCCTCTTTATAATATCAATTCCTGGTTTATGTTTTTTCAACCTGTACAAAAAGTTCATACAACATGTTTCAATGAAAATAACAGTGTTAATATGGTAAAAAATGCATCAGTTGTGAAACTAATTTAAGTTCATTTCTAAAACAGTCTCTATGGAAGATCATACTGTCATTATTCAGCACAATTTCAATGTTTAATAACAGTTTAATAACTGTGTCAATGTTGGAAAGATAATCAATTATGAATTGAGTTCATTTCAGCTACAAGCAGGTCTACAGGCAAAAATATTGTCATATTAAACTCAAGTGAGGTCAATGTTGATTCAACTCAGTTCAATTCAGTTGTACCACATGAGCTGGCAGATTAATTAATATGCAGTGAAATAATAGAATGTATTTAAATTAAAATATTTAGTTATAATATTATATTACATATTACATTAAAATATATAATTTAAAATTATTGAATTATTTAAAAAATATTCAATTCTATATTATTTCTTAGAAATGTCAATCTTTTTTTTTTTTCGTCATCATAATAGGGCAGTTGTATCACCCTGGCATTTTTTACTTTATGCCCCAAAAATATACCAAAATCAATTGTAATTCAGAAACTAAAAACATACTCATCATGGAAGAGGTGTGTTCAGATCATTGTAATTATGAATATATAGAGACACCTTATCTATCTACCACTTCTATTCTCTTTTCCCAAGAAATGTAGGAAAAATTCACCTCTGGCTCTTTGAACATGTGAGCAAGTAAGCAAGAAACATCCCCTGTGTGTGTGCGCGCGTGTGTGTGTGTGTGTGTGTGTGTGTGTGTGTGTGCTTGTGTGTGCTTGTGTATGTGTGTGTGGCAGACGTACCTGTCTCCTTCACAGCTGCCTCTCAGACTGCAGGAGCCCAGCTAGCATGACACCTCACATCTCGGGCAGGGCAGGGACTGAAAAAGTAACATACACGCACCTTGTCATAATTTACACACACACACACACACACACACCGCTGCTCCAGCCCTCCAGACCACCACCTGCCTCCATGCACTCGTCTGCGCACAAAAACACGAAATTGTCTCCCTTCCTGTGCTTTTCTTTTCATAAAACTTCAACTGACATACCCGCATTAGCTTCCTATGTTCATACGAGTCTACATGCATACACAAATATACATATTTATATGATTACTGTACGATTATATACATGCTCACTGCCTAGGGCCCTCGCTGCACGCTGCAGGCCAGGCTATGACCCATGGTCCCAATGACCCTCGGTCCCAATGACCCCCACTCAGTTCACTCATTCCTTCAGGTGCAACACAAATAAATAGAAACACACAGGCATATGTGTTTTTCTATCATGGTTTCTATTGTTTTTTATGATGAGGAGATGAGTATATTTTCTATCCTCTACACCTAAGATCTTAAGATATTATTTAGAGTGTTTATTAAGCTGTTTTCCTCTTGACTCTCGTCTGATGCTTAAAAAGTATTGGATTTCTGATTTTATAATATATGTGACCCTGGACCACAAAACCAGTCATAAGTGTCAATTTTTTGAAACGGAGATTTATACATCATCTGAAAGCTGAATAAATAAGCTTTCCATTGATGTATGGTTTGTAGGATAGGACAATATTTGGCTGAGATACAACTATTTGAAAATCTGGAATCTGAGGCTGCAAAAAAAATCTAAATATTGAGTAAATCACCTTTAAAGTTATCCAAATGAAGTTCTTAGCAATGCATATTACTAATCAAAAATTAACTTTTGATATATTTACCTTTTTTTTTTTAAATTTACAAAATATCTTCATGGAACATGATCTTTACTTAATATCCTAATGATTTTTGGCATGAAAGAAAAATCGATAATTTTGACCCATACAATGTATTTTTGGCTATTGCTACAAATATATCCATGCAACATAAGACTGGTTTTGTAGTCCAGGGTCACATATTTGATGTTTGCAAAACCTAACACACACGCAAATAATGTATATAACAATATAGATAACAACCGAAAGGTGTTTGTATTTTTGAGAGATTACGGTCCTGACTTAAGAAAGAAAAAGAGAGAGAGAGAGAGATAGTTGGAGAAAGAGCGAGTAAAGAAAGAGAAATCTGGGGGTAAAAGCAAGTGTGAATCTGACAGACCAGATTGCCTGGCAACAGAATGACCATCATCTGGTGCAAGAGAAAGAGTGAGAGAGAAAAAGAAAGAGGGATTGAACATAAAAAAGGAGAAAATATGGTGGCAGTTTTAGTGACCACTATGCCAAAACCAAATCCTTTTGACTGAATTAATTATCTTTAGATGTGCATTTTATATTTACAGAACCTGAGAGTCTGCTATATCGATGTCAATTACATCTATCAGAAATATTTAAAACAATAACTATGCTGAAACAGAAAACTTCTCCTCTGTGTGAATATGACACTACGAGAGCAGTGTCAAGGGTCAAATCTTCATTTAACGATGCAGTATTATTACGGCGATTCCCACTGGCCCCATCAGTGAATGACATTTTGGTTTCCTGATGTCTGGTTGAGACTTTTAGCCAAATGTTCTGGGCTGACTGTCACAGCACAGCCTCGGGCACAAACTACACCAGTCCCCTCTCTTCACACACCGCACACACTCGCTTTAAACATGCGGGAGGAGCATATTGTGCCAAATTATGTTCTTTATTCTTAATCTATATTTTAGATTTAATATTTCAGCATTAAAATGAAACACACTGTGTCCCACGACGCAATGCACTCAGTTTGAACTTTCATTTCCTGTGAACTATAAACCAAGATTTTTAGCAGTTCACACACTCATTCAGTATTTGCATTGCCTGACAACCATTTTACACAATTTAGATTAAAAAAATGCATAATAAATATGCAACATCATGAAATCACTTAAAAAGTAATGGTATACCGTACCTCTGTTTGAACCAATGCTTAATCTGTTAAGCTTACTGTTAAAAATACTAGTGTTCCATTCTGAATGTTGCTATTTCAGTTGTCCTAGATACTTTGAAATCACACACACTGAAATCACACACTGTCAGAGTATATACTTGATTTGATGAACTTCTCGACTGCTCATAAAATACACTCAAAAGTTTGGGGTCATCAAGATTTTTTTTACGTTTTTGAAAGAAGCCTCTAATGCTTTCCAAGGCTGCATTTCGAAAATACAGTAAAACAGTAATATTTTGAAATATTATTACAATTTAAAATAACTGTCTTCTGTGTGACTATATTTCAAAATGTAATTTATTCCTATGATGGCAAAGCTGAATTTTCATCATCATTACTTCAGTCTTCAGTGTCACATGATCCTTCAGAAATCATTCCAGTATGCTGATTTGATGCTCAAGAAACATTTATTCTTATTATCAGTGTTGAAAACAGTCGTGCTGCTTAATATTTTTGTGGAACCTGTGATCTATTTATTATAAGCAACTGGTCTTGTTTTTTTAAGAAGCCATTTATAGATTTGGGCAGTCACGGTTGCTTTTTTTTTTTTTTTTTGGTCTTATATCCAGAATATTATTATTGCGTATTTGGGCTTGCTAGTGGTTGGCACCCATAAGACAAAACGTATGTCCATTTCATGGAAATAGCTGTTTTGTTTGTTTAAATGAGTTCTGTGAGTATGGTGTCAGAGGAAAGTAAGTGGTTTTGGTTTACCACTGAAATGGTGCTGTTATTTGTGCTGTAACCTTTTTTACTTACCCATTTTGACATCCAAAGTAATTTGATTTTGCATCTTTATGCCATTACAAGCTACATTTGATGTAACAGTAAGAAATTTCTTACTAAAAATCATAGCCATCAATACACACATATTAGAGTAACTGGCTCAAGGAAGTTTTGGCAGAACATAATAGAGAAAACTGGAACAAAATCTCTTTCAAAGGAGTGCATACAGGGTGCCCTATGCATACTGTATGCTCCTTCACCTAAATCCAGGGGTCACTTATTTTGGGTTTGATTTTCCAAAATGGGTCACTTATTTTGGACTTGTTTTTTAGACCAAGCCCCTTATTTCTCTAGCGAAAACTGGCAACGGTGCATTCACTAAGCTGGCATTGTCATGCGACCTACAGTTTTATAATAAACTGTCAATTTGGTGGAGCACTTCAGATTTTCAACAGATATATTTTGCAGATGTAGCAATTTGCATTGGCTTCCTAGTATAGAAGAATATTGCATAATATTTGTTAGGGGTGAGTGATATAAACAAAAATATAATAATATCACGATATGAGTCATTTTATTTCACTGTAAGAATATATATTACATATATATTATATATATCACGATATAGTTATTTTTGCTTTAAGGTCTTTATGATATTAAATTTTTTGATACGATAGAAATTTTATAATTCTTGTCACCAGTGTCAATATCACAAAAAACTAATACTAGCCTAAATTAAAAAAAATAAAAAATCAAGCTCACTAAAGACAAGTAAAGAGTCAGATTAAATAAGAATGAACTAATTACAAGCAACAGGACAAAAAAATATATACAGTAGAACAAATAAGAAATGCTACGTATTTTGTATAAAGTAATCAATTGTATAAAAACACTGCATAGTCTTCACTGTGTAAATTAAATATATATTCTTCTTTACAAAAGTTACAAAAAACAGTTACAAAAGTGATTTAGTCAAGAGTACTGAGAGATTTTCTCTCTTTTGTTGTTTGATTAACATGAAACACAGACAGGAATAATAGACTGCTGTCACTTTAAGAGCTGCCCTGATCCAATATACTGTTACACGTGTTGTCTTTCTCAGCTGTTTGCTTTCACTTGCAAAGACGGGCATTTTGGCAAATACAAGTGTGTGTATTTAGCCGTTCAAGGCCTATAAAACATCAAAAATAACTTTGTTCAGTACTCCCGTGCTATATGAGCACTCTCTTCACGTGTGCACCATTTCTGCAAAATGCATGCAAACAATAAGTCTTCATGACCACATAACACAGCAACGCCACATGAGCGTGTGACCGCGATAGAGACGATAGTCCAAAATCTCTACCGGTTGACAAATTTCTACCAGTTAATTTTGTTTACCGGTATATCACCCACCCCTAGTATTTGTAAGTGAGTCACTCCTGCAGTCAAATGAACGACAAAACATAAATCTGAAGTCCTTGACCCTAGTTTCACCTACAGAAGTACATTGATTAAATGTAAATGAATTAAAAACAATGAGATACAAGAACATATATTACAAATAAAAAAACTCTAATTAGCCTTTGGGTTTATGGCTACAGCATCATTAGAAACAGGGATATTAGCTACTCACACCACACACTCTGCTTGCATTTTCATTAAAGACGTAAAACCAGAAGTTGTAGAAAACGACATAAATATGCTGTCTGGAGAATGGTTTATGGTCCGGCTGGAGCTCACGCTCGCGCTCACCCTCTAAACTTCTCCAATAATAGTATCTCGCTGCTTTAATGGAGTCCTCTGTATGTGTGCGAGTCAGTTTCTTTTCCATCTTTTTCACCCAGTACTAATTAATGAATGCTTAGTGTGGGTGCCCTTTCTATTGAGTCCCTTTAGTATAAACATAATTAATGCCCGGCCTCTTTTATGGAAGCTGTCATCAGTATTCATCCGCATCCCCCAGAGGAGCACGCACTGAACCGCTGCCGCGGCCGGTCCGGCTCGCCTCGCCACAGCGACACTTGGAACCCGAGTGAAAGGACCTGGGAATGCACACAAGTGGTATTTGTAAGCCGAGATCAAAAAGCATTTACCTTTAGATGTTTTCCTGTTATGAATATTCAATGGCCTTATTGAAATCTAATTTAGGTCTCCTTCTCTCTGGGGGTTTTTAATCAGTGCACATAGCTGGAGGGTAGATCTGATTGACAGCCAAACTTTAGTGAAAGACAGAGAGCTAGTGGAGGGGGGAACAGACACAGGGCATGGACAGAAGCAGAGAGAGAGAGAGAGAGAGAACTGTGCACTTGTGTTTTTGGGGCACAAGATATAAGGTGTAAAAATACTGTTTTGAATGCAAAACAAACTGGTACCTGAACAACATGTTACCACAACACTGTTTAAAGGGATAGTTCACCCAAAGATGAAAATTGTGTCATTAATTACTCACCCTCATGTCGTTCCAAACTCATAAGACCTTCGTTCATCTTTGAAACACAAAATGAGATAATTTTGATGAAATCCGAGAGCTTTCTGACCCTGCATAGACAGCAATGCAAGTGACACATTCAAGGCCCAGAAAGGTAGTAAGGACATTGTTAAATTTTTAAACAGGAACATGTCATTATTCATGTTGTCCCATATTTCTTCCGTTGAATAAAATGAAAATTCATCTGAATGAACATATATCAGTATTTTAATTCAGACACACAATGTTTATTTCAAATTAAGTGACCTCACAGCTCAAAATAGCAGGTTCTTATTGGCATAAATGGTTCCAAGAAAAACCTTTAATATCAATGGAACATTTCCATTGCGCAAAAGGTTCTTTATAGTGGAATATGGTTCTTTTAAGAACTTACTGAAACATTCTTTAAGGAACTCAAAATGGTTCTTCTATGGCATTGTTGCGAAAACCCCCTTTTAGAACTTTTATTTTAAGAGGTAATCTTCGTGTTAACATTTTAACCAATAAAATAAACTATTAGACAGCTGAAAACAATCAGTGAACATTTTGAATTAAATTCTGAAAACTTTAAATAAAGCACAAGTCATTTTTGGTCAGCTTGACAGAACTAGGTTACTATATGCTTTTACTGTATGGAAAACAGACACTTTCTGAAGAAATTCTGATTCCACTTAAGAAAGAAAATGAGCTTGAGGCATGAGGCTGAATAAATGATGACAAGTTTCACTTTTGTCTGAGCCCATCCTGTTAACTTTACCAGACAAAAAGAAGCTCAGCTGTTTTAGTGCGGCAAAGCTTTGCTGATAAGCAATGACACATTTTAAGCTAATGACTTACAGAGACTGCTTAGTTTGAAACAAGAGAATGAAATTTCTTTGCATGATGAGCTGATAATCAACAAAGGAGAGGCTGTCAGAGAATTGAAGCGGTCCACCAAAGCTCCGAGCTAATAAAGGTCTTTTGTTAGGAAGAAATCTTCTTGTCCAGGTCTTAGGAATACACAGCACTATCACTCCTGCAGTTATAAAACAGGCTCGTCAATGAGCACAGCGAGAATTAAGTGAGTATTAAACACATTGTTGCTTGTGATCATTTGAGACCTTCTGTCTGGAAGGAAAGATGGAGGGAGTTATTTTCTGAAGAGGCCAGCATACGACAACTCCCTGCCAGAGCAATGCATCATATTGTTCTGTAAACATACATTTGGCATTTGTTGCAGTTTGTGTGTGTGTGTTGGTTTAAAAAGTAGACTAGAGAGCTAACTTGTCAGGAGCATATTTTTGTGTTCTTTCTGTCTGTTTCTATCAATGATATCAGCACAACCAAAGGTAAGAAATACAGACAGTCCCAAATAACAGCAGCTGTCCTCAACAACATCACCCTGATAAAATAACTTTAAAGGCACAGTTCAGCTGAAAATGAAATTGTGTCTTCATTTGCTCACCCTTATTTTGTTCCAAAGCCGAATTACTTAGTTTCTTTTTATTTGTCGGTAGCCTTTTTCATGAGGGCTACAGCATTTAAGCTTCAAAAAAGAAAGCAGTGTAACAGTATCATAAAAGTTGGTCTGTATGACTTATGCACTGTACTGTATATCAAGTCTACTGAAATCATATGATAGCTTGTATGTGAGAAACAGGCAGAAATATATTTGAATGAGTCAAATTTAATTCACTAAAAAAATTGACATGTAGCCTAGCTTACACTGAGATTTCCATAACAGTTCATGAGAGAAGTTGCTATGTCAAATTTGTAAACAAATAATTTGTTTTGGGTTGAATCTTTTCAGTGAATCATTTGAATCACAAAATCAGTCTAAATGATTTGTTCGTAGTAATCCACACATAATCCCCAATTCCAGCTCATCAGTTAATGTCTTGTGAAGCGAAAATTAATCATGAAGACATTTTTACCTTAAAACTGTTGATTCCAGCTAAAATATGAGTCCTTTATCCCTAGTATTGCTTTGTCCAGTGAAAAAGTCATCTCATCTGAATCAAGAGAGAAATCTGCACAGATTAGGTGCCATTTACAAGAGAAAACAAATAAGTCGGTGGACAACAGGAGATTTTTTTTTCGCTGGAGGTAGTGTTATTATGGATTATGATATTTTGTTCGGAAACATTGGTTTAAAGCTAAAATGCTGGAGAGGGATAATGATGAATTTCTTTATTACAAACATGCAGCTTTTTGTTTCACAGTACATATTAGCGGATGGATTTAAGTCGTGTGGATTATTGTGATGTTTTTATCAACTGTTTGGACTCTCATTCTGACGGCACCCATTCACTGCTGAAGATCCATTGGTGAGCAAGTGAAATAATGCTAAATTTCTGCAAATCTGTTCAGATGTAGAAACAAACTCATCTACATTTTGAATGGCCTGAGGGTGAGCAAATTTTCATTTTGGGGTGAACCATTTCTTTAGTATTTCACCGGAGGAGAAATTATCAGTGAACGCTGATTTTAATTTTGTTCTCTTCTTCATCCAAAGCTATTGTATGACTTATATATAGCTGTATGGACCATTCTTATGCTAGTTTTATGGGCTGCAGCCCATTTTAGAGGGCATTCATAGTTCCTTAGCTAGCGTTAGTGCACTTAAAGTACCGATACCCAATTTTATTTATGTAAATTATGCTGAAATTTCGGTCTACACAATAATAAATTATATTACCTGTCAAACAAAAAATAAGCTTCTTTGACTGTACATTTATTAATTCTCCTGTTGTCTGTTGATAAAGCAGGATAATAGTTTCATTGTCTAAATTTCACTCTTTGCATTGTCAAATGGTACAGAGGTGGCATTCATGAATATCTTGGACAGGCTTCATTGAGACAGTGAGAATGTTTTGAGTTCTTGCAACACCTCTTGATATTTTATATGGGTGTTTCACTGACACTTCCTTATCGTGGCTTGAGCGCAGGTGTGGGGTCCTGTCCCGGAGGGCTCCATTAAGATGGTGTCCCTCTCTGTGCCGAGCTACAGGACAGTGTGTAATGCCAGCCATATGCTTACCAGGAGGCCAACAGCTGACTGAGATAATTGACAGAAATCAACATATCTGGACACGCGCGCGTTTGTGTGAGATGTGAGCGGGAGGAAATGATTGGCTATCAGCAACACTATAGTCGCTCCACAGGGAGCGCAAAACAAAGTAAGTGGTAATTTAGTTAGTGGAGGGAGAGTTTATAGCCACAGGGCTCAGCCTTTAACAGATGAGAAAGACAGAGAGTATAGGAGCTTGGAGCTTTCTTGTGGTCATAGAATATCTTTGTTTTGGTTTATTTATTTTGTCTAGTCTTTTTCTTTCTTGTGCTCAGCAGCCTCTAAAAATACTAATTTGTTCTCTAAATACTTTATTAAATTATTAACGCAGTCTCTATTGTTGTTTCTTGACTGGAATTGTGTTCCCAAAAAATTGAAGTGCAATAAAATGTATGGATTTGATGTCTATAATATAAATCATTTTTCTTACGGAAACTAAATAGTGCATGCGTTAGACTAATTAGCATGCAGATCAGGTCTGAGTTGGCGGTGATGGGGCGGGGGGTGTATATAAGGAGAGGACATTCGTTGAGACGACGACACAGTGACATTGTCATTAGCTTGAAGTTAATTAGTAATTAACGGCGCTATTTCACTCAGCCGCATCTCCCGCTCCTCTGACAGGCTCTTTACTCCTCCATTGCGACGAAAACCAATAATGCACGCAGGGGGCTGTTCCTCTGTCACTTCCCGCGTGAGTTAATTAAGGGCTTTGCCACGATCCTTAAGATATGTAAAAGCTGTGATATTATGGCATGTCACAACCAGCTGTGTTTAATTCAATAATATCCCGAAAACATACACTGCCCTACCTCAGTTTTGATGTTGTTCAAATTCACTAAACCAAAGTAATTAAAAAGATTAGTAATGGGACAAATTAAGATTTTATTATAGAATCATTTATGTTTTTAAGATTGACAATAGAGTTTAAATTACTGTTAAATGTCTATGTTAAACATCATCATAATCTCTCACCAGGGTTATTTATTTATACAGCATGTAGTATTTAGTTACTAGAATGGACTGTTATGGCACTTGGATTGAAAGCTGATGGATGTGTTAATAAACACATGTGTACACATGTGAAATAAAACCCATGTACAGCCTATATACAAAACACTGGAGGATTCTTTTATTTATTCAGTCTTTTTTTCTGAACATTATGAACATTTCCATCACACTATATCTTTTCCAACACATCTCAAATAATGGATTGTGTTTGAAAGCATTCTAGGGTGGAAATGACACAATGGGAATAACATTGTTAGAATAAAATAGTTAAATGCTTGATTAAATGACAGAAAGACAAAAATAAGTCATTACAAGTCAAATGTTTTTTTTTAAATAAATAGTTGTTTTTATCATTTTTATGAATTCTGACATAATGTCATCATGTCATCATTTTAACCTTTTGTCAATATTTTTTTGTCATAATTTTTACAGCTTGTCATAAATATAATTTTTGACCTCATAAATTTTTATCATAATTTCAACTTTTTGTCAATTGTTTTTGACAAATTTGACTTTCATTTCTATTTTTAACCACTTAGTATATCGTACTTTAAACTTTTTAAGTTAATATCTCATACTTTCAACTTTTTGTCATAATCATGACTTTTTAATCTTATAATTACGATTTACCCAAGCATGATTTTTTTTTCTTATTTGGCTGAAATATATTTATATTATATTAAGTCATGATTAAATGATAGAAATTCAAAATTATGAGACATAAATATGAGACATATTACTTTTGACCTCATAATTTCCGCTTTTTCATAATTATGACCGTTTTTATCCCATAATTTCAACTTTCAACTTCAAAACATCAATTGTTTTTGACAAATTTGACTTATGCCATCATTTATTTTTTTTTAAGTTAGTATCTCATACTTTCAACTTTTTATGTCATAATCATGACTTTTTAATCTTATAAATATGATTTACCCAAGCATGATTTTTTTTTTTCTTATTTGGCTGAAATACGCTTCCATATATTTACCTTGATTTTTCTTTATTTTTGTCACACATCGTATCTCAAAATGTCATCTGAAGTTCTTAACGGACACTCTTGTCTTCTTGGTAAATAAGCTTGTTAACTTTTGAGAGTTTTCTTAGCTAATATTTGTGGAAATGATGGGACAATTATTATAATTTGTCCACATTAAAATAAATACATTTCAGAAAATAAATATTTATTTTTAATTTTTTATTTAAATGATTTTGATAATCCTATTGTTTGTTTGTTGGTTGGTTTTTTATATTTGTACTATGAATTTTCATTGTGGGACAAGGATAAAACAATAAAACTTCATCTGTAAAATGGCAGGAGAATGCAACACTGTAAACTATTCCCTGCACACACGTACACACAAACAAACATGCATCCGCACATCAGTAGAGATCTGGATGTTGTCACTCATCACTCAAATGATCTGGACATTAACCGGATCAGACTCTGAGAGCCTGGGGATATTATTCTCTGTACTACTCTCAGAGTGCTATAGTCTTTTACACAAATCCGTGCATCAAAATGAGGAAATTCTTAATGAATACTGGTGAGACAGTAACTTTCGTTACTAAACATTGGATGACCTGAATTACTGCATGGCACATTCCACAAATACAGTATTTTGTACTGAGAACTTTTAGATATATTAGCTAAACTATTACCAAACAAAATGAAATCTAAATAGGCTATCTGTTCTCTTAAACCTACAGAACCTTCCCCAGAACATGAAGCACCTCTCATCTTCAGCAGTGACACAGTGTCGCCCACTTTGCCCCAGGCCCCTGATCTCACCCCCCTTCCCGCCGCCACGGTAAGCGACATCGCCATCTGTCTCTATGGTAACCTGAGAGAGTCCCGTGAGAGGGGTGACGGATGCCTGGCACACACACATATTGCCAACTCACCAGCATGGCACGCAGCGACCTGCCATATGGTGCCACCCCATATATCTAGCGACAGAAGCAGAGGAAGACCTGCATGTCCATCCATGCTGATACAGCTCTGGAATTACGACAACAGTGTGAACGACTAGTTGCCGCAATATGGCTCTAAAAGATTCATTAGCGCGCCAGCCTTTCCAATGCAGGCATATATTTCGGCTGCTCGGAATAATGAGCTTCGTGAAAGTGTCTGTTAATATATGTAGATGATCAGAACTGAAGTATACTAAAGAGGCTGTGTGGAAGTTGATGGTTGGACACAGTTGGTGAAGTTTCCAGACTGGAAACTGAGGTGTAATGATGCTACAAACAGTCGGGAGGTGCTAGCCATGACACTCCAGTTAAACGCACACATATGCCCACCCTCGCACTTTCAATTACGCGCTTAAAGGCCTCTTTTCAGCATTTAAATGTTTGTGCCAGACACAGTTAGCTGACTGTAAACCTTTAAGTGAAGTAGGCTCATTTTGCCACAGTATTTTCTGGACCCTGCTGCCCCCTGGTGGTGTGGCTCTCAATGCAACTGAAAATGTCTTGGATCACACTGAAGGTGGTGTAAACTAAAACTTGCCTTGAAAACTTTTGTTTCAGCAAAATACACCTACAAATACAGAATACCTCTTTTACGTTGTTTTACATTTCGTTATCACCTGACAGTTGATGGATTGATAGTTTTCAGTGAAACAATTTTGATTGTCATAATTATGACTTTTACCGCATAATTTCTACTTTTTTAATGTAGAATAATTATGATTTACTAAAGCATATTTTCTTATGTAGCTAAAATGGGCTTCCTTTATTTACCTTGATTGTCTTTATTTTCTCTCAAGCTCTTAACTGACACTGTTGTCTTCTCGGTAAACAAGTTATAGCTATTTCTATAACTTATGATACATTTTTATTAGCCAACCATTTAGCTAGTTATTGTGGAATTTACAGTATGGCACAACTAAATAACAGTCATAACTTACTTAAAAATAATTCTAAAAACATTTTAGACAATATTGAAATGATTTGATGACTTGCTCTTTGTTTTGATTATCCTAGTTAAAAAAATACTGAAATAAATACACAAATACTTAAATAATAAAATAAAATAAAAATAACTATGGATTTTCATATTTTAAAACATTTGTCCCGGTTTGGGACAAAGGTAAAAGAATAAAATTAAAAATAAACTAATCTGAAAAAAACACATATGGCTCACTTTGTTGAAAGTGTAAATTAAAACCACAAAACATATTCCCCTTGATTAAAATATACTTTTATATTTCAGCAAAATATGCTTACAAATACAGAATACTGCATTTATATTGTTCACATTTTTTTTTTTCATGTGACACTTGTCTCTAAAATAAGAACACAATATGTATTGATTCAGTTTTCTGTGAAACGTATCTTTCATCCTCAGCTCAGGATGGTATGACACAAATTCACAGATCATCTATTGTGTTTCCTAGTCTTGAGTGAAATCATTTTAATAAGGAATGCCGCAAGCGTAATAAATATGCTAAATTTCTTCATCGCTACACTAATGCATGTTATTGTCAGCTGTGATGATGGAACAAACCCCACAATCATAGTCCAGTTATGCAGAACAGTCTATTGTAAAACAAATAGCAAATTAAACAGCATTAAATGGAACGGAACATAATATTTATGTGAGATGGCATTTCTATAAAGCTGCATTGGTCAAAACAAGAACACATGACAGAACAGAATCCAGAAAAAACATACAATATGTATAAAGAAAGCAAAGATCATATAATATGCATTTTCAATCTAACCTCTAAATCAGATATAAATCAATAAATATAAAAGTACTCTGAAATATTGTCTACTGTGTATATTACACACAGTGATATCTAATCTATGTATAAAATAATATTTTAAATCACAAATAACCTTTGTGAATATATTTCTTATGATTTTGTTGCGTACTGAAGTACTGGAAAAAATACAATTTCCTTGAGTCCCATGCAGAGAGCAGTGTGTTATATAATAATTCAAGTCTTTTTTCCTCGTTTCTTTGCAAATCTACTATGATCCTCCCTAGCAATAGGCCTGCAATAACAGCAGAAATGTGTTGCCTGTTTTAATGTGAAATAAGAAATATTAAAGCACAGCTAAGCCTTCCTAAGCCTCACTTTTCCTTCAGTATCTTTAAAGTAACTAAACAGTAACATTTTATTTTACTCCTCAAAGCAGTGACAGCTGAGGAACAGGAGATTTACAGGACAATTTATGACTTTTATGACCAGAAATATGCTTTAGTTTTTCATTTATGGTACATTATACACTTAAGTTAAATATTCCAGTCGTATGAATTGAAATATTTTTGGTCAGCTATTTCCCAGTTAGATATAATGTTCAGGATCTTCTCTCTACATAAAGCTTATCACCATAATACATTCATTTCATTGTGCAACATCTTGGTCCAAGCAAATGACCCACCGAGAGAAGGTCTCTAATGATTAAATCAAATCAAAGACAAAAGCAAACTATCAGTTTGAAACAAAAACATCCTTTAAAGATCAGAAACTATTCTCAACAGCAGACAGCTGAGACAAGGAAAATGCTTTAAAGGATCAGCCAATGACAAGATGACCTAGCACATGTTTCATCTAATGACAGTAACGTTCTTCAAACTGGGACAAATTCCAATTCTGCAGTAACAAACTGCATCTCTATCACACTCCGAGTGCGAAAAACAGCTGAGATGTCTGAGACGAGGTATTTTGAAATGTCATGCAATGCCATAACAAATGGTATTAATAATAATTTAATAAATACTGTCAATACTCAGACTCAAGCTCTAGCTTTTGGGCTTCATCTGATTAAATGGACGGTGTATTGCAGGTTTTTGAACTGCTTTGATCGCAGTAATGATGATATTAAAGCAACTGCTACCATAAACCAACACAAGTGCTACAGGGTAAAATAGAAATGAATGAATGCAAAAGATTCAGTAACACTTCATACTGTGGCTCCTAGTGATCTATAACAGATCTCCTACAGCTTCTCCTAGATTCTCTTCAGCCAAAGAAAAGCCAAACAGATAATAAAACAGTCTCTGAAGAACCATAATGAAGAAACCAGTGACTGCTGAGGATGTCCCTCTTCAGAAAGGTTTCTGTCAGAGCCTGTCATTCTGCTGCTCTGCTCCTGTCCTCTGTGCTCTCAGATGTGGATGTTGTGGTATCGGCCCTTCGCTAGATCTATGTCCACTCTGCGAGCTTCTGCGAAGCTTAAAAATGTTCCTAAACCCAGCAGGTTCACAACAGTGATGAGCCCAAAAACTGATGCCCAGGAACCAGTGGCCTCGATCAGATACCCCGAGAAATACACCATGATGACCCCTAACACACACACACACACACACACACACACACCAGCATTAACACATACAGCACACTAACAATCCACTTAAAAACTGAGATTGAGTGCTTATTTTACACTGTTGTTCTTACCTGTAAATGCTCCACAGGTATTCATCACCCCTGTAAGAAAAGAAAAAACAGATTTAGAAAAGATTGACTAGTAATAGTCCCCATACCGTTTAAATAGCAGACAATCCTGTTGCTCATTGTAAAATTACAATAAAAATCTGTGCACACCAAAAATTATTACTATAACAACTATAACTACAAAGTTTTAAAAAATTGTCCAGGCCATAACTATAACGATAAATGACAGAGGAATGTTAACTAAAACTATCAAAAAAAAAAAAAAAATTTATATATATATATATATATATATATATATATATATATATAAAAAAAAAAATCCTAAAATAAACAACGGAAAATAAAATATTAAAAACTTCAACTAAACGAATAGAATATAGAAAATACAAATAGAAAATATTATAAAACAAAAACTAATAAAAAGTCATACACACAAAAAAAGAATAAATATAATCTAAAAACTTAATGAAAATTCAAATGAAAACACAACAACTAGTTCAAAAATATTAATAGGAACTATAAAAGTATATTAATGATATTAAAATAACCCTGGCTAGAATCACTTTCAGAGCTTTTTTTTCAGCTTATGAACAGTAAAACCATTGACAGCCAATCAAAATCTTTCCTACTGATGCATGCGCTTAGAATAAACAATGTTATTGTCCATTGGTGTTAAAGCTAATATATTTAGTGTGCAATCATAGTTTGGATTAAAGTGCAAAGAATGCTACATACCAAACAGAGCCCCTGCACAGGATGGAGCGAGATCCTGAACATTCACTGAAACCCCACTAGAGAGACACAATTACATTTTCACGTTTACATTCATGCATTCAGCAGACACTTTTACATACATCTTATCAGAGCTTGCATTACCTGGAAATCAAGCCATGACTTTGCAGTTGCTAGCACCATGCTCTACTGTTTTGTTTTGTTTTTCAATGCATGTGTAAGCAGTGAGTGACATTACCTGTGGCTGAATGTGGTGAGGCCCATAGTAGCAGAAACGAAAGCCACAGCTGTGGGGAAGGTAGTGGTCCCACACAGGAACAGAGTAAACACACTGGAGACGCCCATAGAGAAGAACTGAAAAACACAATAATACATATTATATACACAGTTTTTGAAAGAAATTAATACTTTTACTCAGCAAGGATGCATTAATTAGATAAAAACTGACAGTAAAGACATTTGTTACAAAATATTTCCTTTTCAAATAAATGCTGCTGTTTTGGACTTTCTATTAATCAAAGAATCCTGAAAATATATCACAGTTTCTACAAAAAAATTAAGCAGCACAACTGTTTTCAACAATGATAAGAAGAAGAAATGTTTCTTGAGCAGCAAATCAACATATTAGAATGATTTCTGAAATATCACGTGACACTGAAGACTGGAGTGTAATAATGCTGAAAATTCAGCTTTGCAATGAATGAATAAATTACATTAATACAATACTGTAATATTCCAAAGTACTACTGTTTTTTTTCAAATTAATGCTGCCTTGATGAGCATGAGATTGTATATGTCAAACATACCTGCATGAGTTTTCTCACTGATGCCGTATCAAAACCTTTAAAAGACAAAGAGAGGAGTGAGAGTATTAGTGTGCCAGCTAAGGAACATTTCACAGTTTAATAATTAAATTACAATCTTGTAGACTTGACATTTGCAACACCGTAAAACTCAAACAGACTCGTAACACTGGTGGGAAAGAGCAAAGTCACAACAGAACAATGATTACAGAGTGCAACTGCTGACACTAGGGAACAGAGAATATTTCATTGTCTTTCTATTGTCTACCAAAGAGACATGAACATGAGGAACAAACAAACTCGTATCTTTGAACGAGAAACAGTGAGTGTGTTTGTGTAGTATGTGTGGTTTCGTACCCTGACTGATTAGATGGTCTGAAAGGCAGCCACTAAACAGGGAAGAAGGGATGGCCACAAACCATGGGATCACGTTAAACACCCAACCCTGAGGAAACACACATGCAGACGTACAATCAAACACACACACAGACGCACACTGGAACAGGCAATGAACAATAGGCGAGTCCAGTGCATGTGATATACACTTTTGTGAATAGCTATCAAACACACGCTCTGTGATGTGGAGCCCCCTGCTGGAGTTCAACCACAACAGCATCATACGAACATGACCAGCTCTCTCTCCTCAGAAATTAATTACTGGAGACTGTTTTTCTCTCAGTATACAGACTGATATTCTTTTGCTTTGACACAGATCGTGTTCTCACACTCTGTTTGAAAGAGCCCAGTTAATTTTACCTTGGCATCAGGGAAGGTGTCCTTGAAAAATGTTGGCAGCCATGACAGCAGTGTGAAGAAGGTGCTAGCGGTGCACAAGTGTGTAATAATGACGGCACTGAAAAACAGACAGGAGCGTTTGGGATGCATTTGAAATGAATGTCACCAACACAGCTTGTCAGACAAAAGACACTGCAGGTGCATTCGGTCATTCTCTCCTCGTATGTTTATAATTATGTAGATGAAGACTCTAGTCATATTAGTAGGCTAATAAAAGTGGTTTTATTTTACATCTCTTATGGAGATGCAGGTCATTTCATATGGGTGCCTACAGTGCGATCACCTGACCAAATACTAAAATTTGAGGGGGGGGAAAAAAAAAAAAAAAAAAAAAAAAAAAAAAAAAAAGGGAAAATGGGAATGGGGAACCCCCATTTATGAGACTAATAGCACATTTCCACAATGGCATCAGTAATCGAAAACGCTTGCATTATTACAGTGTCAATGTACAGGATTTTATATTATGTAATTAATATCAAAATAATTATTTTTATTTTAAAAAATTAATGTGGGTAATTTAAGAATGTAAGAAAACTTGTGTATATCACATATGACTTTATCATGTTGATTACGCTTGTGTGTACTAACGTTACTATTACTAGACATATTTTTGTAGGCCAAAACCTGGAAACGATCCTCGATCCTCAAGTCAATGGGTTTTTGGGTAAATGCCTGCAATAAGGTCTGTGGTAATTTTCATGTTTCATTCTATGATATAAAATACATCAGTAATACCCGCTTTTGACTCTTTTTAAACTTTTAATCAACTTGAAACAAGTGGCTAAATGGTATTACAGAGGTTGTCTGGGACATTAAAAGTCATCAAACCGAATAGGAAAGCTTTTCCGTTCTTGTTAATTATTGTAACTCAAACTTTCAGGGAAATGTTTTTTTTACACAAAGACCGAAAGAGTTGTTAGAAGCTTAGTGATGGTGGCGTTGTGACCTTAGTGTAGCTCTTTTATAGCTGACATTTAGGATTTTAATTCTGGTGACTGTATTCAGGCTTCAGAATTCATCAGTTGTGTTCATTTGTAAAGATTATCATGATAAACAAGTGTATAAGAATCAAAAACATTTGTGGGTCACAGAGCACATTGTCTGCAATAATCTAAAAGCCAGTGGAAAAATCCAATTGGGTTTTTGTCAAGGGACTCGAGTGATGCGAACTTCTGGGCTGGCCTACAAAAATACATCACTGCAGCACTCTTCTGCTACAATAATAACATTAGTAACAAGTTACTGCTAGAGCACTCCCTCTCAAACACACTCAAACATTAGTAGCATTTAAAAAAAAATAAAATAAAAAAAACTTTATAATTATTATCCACTTTTCCTTATACATTAATGTAATTCTCAAACTAAAATTTTACAAAAAACATTCACGTCATGTGTGCAGTCAGAAATACTCAGCCATGTTTAGCTGACAGGACAGAGTACTGTGTTACTGTTTCTGAGTGCTCTATATATAGACAGACACGGAATGGATGTGAATCAGGCCTTTATGGGAGCTCAGTAAAGACCCTTTGTTCAGCATCCATGCTCTCTCTCTCTCTTACACACACACACACACACTCAGTATTCAGGTGCTAATCTCACCACACAGCTGGCTGTCTGAAGAGACGCAGCCAGTTTCTCTTGGACAGTTTGGACTGGGTCCCAGTGCTGCCCAGAGACTCCAGTGTGATGATGGGACCTGACAAACACAAGCACAATCAGTTTTTAAACAAACAACTGAACACTGAACACACATACATATAATCAGATTTCACAATATTACTATTTTTACTGTATTTTCTTTATCAAATATATGCAGCCCTGGTGTGCATAAGAGACTACTTTCAGAAACATTAAGGAAAAAAAATCATTTGTATATCATCTACACGAAAAAAAATTGAGAATAATTTAGGAATTGTACCATGATTCTCTGAATGTAAATCAAATTGTGAGGTGCCAAGAGATTCACAATGCTCACAAATGTTTGTACATACCTACTTCTATATTCTGTACATACCTTCTCCTTTGAGCAGATACTTCCACATGCAGTACGCCCACAACACAGAAAGAAGCCCAGAGACGTAGAACACACTCTCCCAGCCATACAAGTCCAGCATCAGAGAGCCTACGCCTCCTATCACCAGAGTCCTACACACACAGAGTTACACAAATTCAATCTGAAAGACATCCGTTACACTTCTAAATGTAACAGAGAGAGCAGACACAGTTAGAGATCAGACACTAACCCCAGGTATGAGCCGCTTCCTACGGTGCTCATGAGGAAGCCCCTCTCACTCTCCACAACCTTCTGAGAGCACAGACTGGCCAGAGACGGGTAGTGAACACCTGAGCACCACAGGATAACAACAAGAAAACAACACTCATATTATGGCTAATAACCAAAAAACACTCCATATTATACATCTATACCTTGTTTAAAATGTAAAAAATTTAGTTTTCAACTAATAAATAAATGACAACTGAAAATAAATAAATATTTTTATATTTATTTTCTTAAATATTTATTTTTAGGTAAATACATCTATTCACTTGAAAAAAACAAATGTTTTTAATATAATAAATAATTGGCTGATAAATTATATTTTGGGTGTCCTCGCACATTACAAATATTCACTTTCTATTTTATCCTGTACTGTAGATTGTGTATTGTAATGTGTAAGTACTATTGTATTGAAATATTACATTTTGTACCAATCTCATAATTCTGACTAATGTAAAGCTGTTTATTCTGATTCGTAGCAGAAGCCTGAACAAGACGGCGTCATTAATTACTTTTACCAAACTACTATTTCTGTAACAATAAAATCTAACTGTGACACCATCTATGCTGGCAAAGGAATCAAAGTCATAACCTTTATAGAAATGGCATTTTATAGCAGCCCATTGTCTTTTTACAGACCCCTTTCACTAGTTTTAAGAGAATACAACAGCAGTACAATGACATACAGTGTAATTAACTTACAAGGCAGAGCATGATAGTAGTTAGATTTCAACGCTTTGCCAACCACAGAACAATTATGCTCTGCTCCACAGCAAATGACCTATTCTCATAAAAAAAGAGTCACAGTTTGCAGGGAGGAACATTTAGCAATTTGCTAGCAATCTGGAAGCAATGATTTACTAAAGTTTTTTACCCAAACCACACAGCTCTTCTGCAGTTTTCAGCAAACTACAGCCCCATTTTAGAAAAACACTGAGAGCAGCTGAATGCTGTTTTGTAACTTTCTCCAAGCTTGAACTATTATTGCAATTAAGGATCATTAGATCTTAGAAAGTAAACAACCAGAACAGTATGAAAGCATATAAGCAGAGTTATGTGAAGTTCAGCTGGTTTTGTGATGGTGTGATCGCTCACCCTGCAGCAAGCCCATGAGGAAGCGGGAGATGGTCATGGAGACGATGGGCTGGGAGCAGAAATGGGCTAAGATTGGCGTGAAGGCGGTCATTGCACCCCATGCTGCCGCTGACAACAGCAACACTTTCTCTCCTCCCACTCTAAACAAATCAACAAAAACAAATAAACAAGCATTCATGAATAGACATCAAATCCAAACATGAGTAGATTTTCTCCAGCAAACCAGACATTCCACAGGGCTCACAAACATTAAAAACTTTGTAGCGCTGTTCCAATCCTTAGATCTGCAGCATGGGACCAATGCAGACAAGCGATTCATTGCAAGCTTCATTTGCATTGCCTACTTCATCATGTTAGGTCGTATTTCTGAGCAGGTTGTGGCTCTCTAGTGGCCACTAGACTTGGAGTTCGGTAAATTGACTATTTTAGCTCACATGAGAATCATATTATGAACTCACCTGCAGTAAATTATTTGAATGTAAAATAATAAAAATTACAACCAAAAATACTAAACTACATTTAATCTGGGACACACCCAACCCTCTACGGACACCTTGGCAACTGAATCGCCATTGGCTAGTAAATTTTTTAGTTTACTCGCCAGACTGAGAGAGATATATATATATATATATATATATATATGCAGGATTTGAAATTAACACCCGCCAACCCGCCAAATGCGGCATCAGCTGTGGCGGGTAACGCTGTCAAATCACTAGCCAATTTGGCGGGTTACTTTTTGTAAGTTATGTTCACTCATTAATTTCTTGGGGAAGTTCATGCAAGCAAAATCTAAGCAGGTTTAGCGCAAATACTGAACTCGTGAGACATCATGACATTATCGAGTATATTGCAAAATCCAAACAAAACACCTACAGAGTGCACTCGACTACGTGATGAAGTCTGGTTAGACTAACTAGTGCGTGTGCGCATTTAGAGTGCGTTCTTTGCATGATTCAGTCTATTAATATGCATTAAGAATGATCACAATTCAAGAAAAGGGGGCAGAAAATGTATATATTTATATCAATTCATATAGTTAATATCACACGAAGAGTGCCGTTTTTTCTTAAAAAATCAGCATGGTTACAAATGTGATATTGATTTTATTCAACAGTTCAATAAACAATAAGTTAATATCAAGAGACTTACGTTTTAGACACCATATTTCCTGTTTTTGTGCTATTTCGACAACAAAAAATATTCCAAACACAGCCACAGCGCTGTTTTGCGTCTCTGAGCAACATGACGGTGTTTCGTTCCTGAATGAATCAATCAACCGTTTAAATGATTCGGTTCAATCGCAATGACTCACTTATTAACAGTGACTTGAGGCCACCTACTGGTGATTTTAATTTCACATTTACAGTATCTTTTCATTTTTTAAATCATTTCAGATATCAGTATTCAACATTTCATGTTTAAAATATCAAAACATTTATACATTTCTACATTAACATGTGAAAATACATCTAAATGCCACTTCAGATGCATCTTCTGTAAAGATGAATTTTACTGATACTGATTTCATTTGTTTAGTAACAGCCTAAATGTATTATTATAATTGACTGATTAAATGTAAGAATTTGACTCAAAAGATGCACACTTTTTAGAAAAAAAAAAAAAAAAAAGTTTTATAAAGGTAAAAATGCCCATAAAAGGTAAAAATCAATTTAAACTTATTGAAAAATATTAATTTCTATCACTGCTGTGAACTGACCACACAGAATATGAAGAATATCAAAAACTTTAGGAGTCAGCTGTCCTTAAGATACCAGCACAATAACACACTCAGCAAAATTTCGTCTAATTATCTTTATCGATAAAATCCCAGAAAATGTTGAGATTATTTTTTTTGTTAGTATTGCACACCCCTAGTACTGACACAAAATGATTTGCAACGGTCGCTTTGTCACTTCCAGTGTAGACAGCCTCAAGCTGTTTTTTTTTTTTTTTTTGGCTAGTAGAAGTTATGAATGGCCGGTAACTTAAATTAGTAGCCAAATTGGCTGGTGAGTGAAAAAGTTAATTTCAATCCCTGTATATATATATATATATGCGCTCTGTAATATACTGTATATATACTGCATGTGTTTGTAAAATGGTACAGCTTTATCTGAAAGTACACTCTTAACATCAGTCAGTCAAACATTATAATATGGCATTATGATAATTAGAATTAAAGTAATTCGAATTAAAACTTAGTAACCATGTATGAATGCACAGACATTTTAACTGAATATAGGACTGGTGGTGTTTTTTTTTTTTTTGGTTATTCAGTGTTTCTGTTTAAAAAAAAAAAAAAAAAAGGGAAAAACTAACAATAATACTGATAAGACGATAATAATAATAATAAATACGAATTCTGCTCAAAAGAACAGTATAAAATGCACTACGGATTAACGAGCTGCTGGATTCATGAATATTTAATCAGGTTGTTTGCCTTCACTCGAACTGATTTGCTGAAAACAAAAGCGCTCAGTCAATGTTCCGCGTGTGAATATATCTGTGCTAAACTTATACTTAGCCTCCAACTCACACACTGGCGAGTAAAATTTGAGAATTTATTAGCCATTGGCTAATATTAAACATCATTTAGTCGCCCAGAGTGAAATTTTGTCGCATATGCGAGTGATTTACTCGCATTGTAGAGGGTTGCATCCACTGCTGGCTGTTTGACGGTGACCGATGCATATGCCAAAGCTAAATGCCTTATCACCCACAACCTGTTCAACAAATATTTAAAGCATTTTTGACATCTGCCAACTGTGATGATTTTAAAATACAGCCACACCTGTAAAACAAAGACTGACGTCACATTAATGTAATATCTGAATAGAAATAAATGCACCGTGCAACCACCCTTCCTTTCATACCTTAAAACTTTTTACCTTTTCAGTGAAAATAAATGCTGTGTTACTGTTAATGGGAAAGTGAGTCTTTCATTCAACACTAATTTATGTGACCTATTAACTGTTGCCCAACTATACTCACAATTATTTACGTTTCAATAAATATTAACTCATTACAAATTTAAGAGTCTGGCAGAACTCAGGAATGGTCCACTAATAATATATATATATATATATATATACATACACACACACACACACACACACACACACACACACATACATACATACACACACACACATTCAAATAAATGACATTTAATTTCTTGTTTCACTAACCTGTCACTGACGTAGCCTCCAAGGACCTGAGTGAAGCAGTAGCCCCAGAAGAAGCTGCCCAGCACCATGCCCGTCTCTCTTTTGGACCAGCTGAAGCGCTCTGCCATGCTCACTGCACAGATAGGCATGGCCACACGGGCACAGTACAGCAGGCACGTCCCCAGCAACAGCACCACCGTCCATATCCTCGCAACTGGCCTGCAGACAGATAGATACAACCATATGATGCAAGTTTTTTTTTTCTCCCTCCAATCTTTACACCAAACAAGATTCATATGAGAAGTTATTACAGGCCAAAGCACATAAATTCATTTTCTAACTGGCAGGTACCTACCTAGGTTAATTTGCTTCAGATGCATTTAGTTCATTACCCTTTTTACCAAAAAGATGACCTAAATAGTACAAAGTTTCACAAAGTTTACTTCAGTCGTCTGGTTTAGAACAAATGGTGGCATAGAGAGTGTATATATAATATATGTATAATAAACTTAATTGAATTTAATACTAATACATGCTTATTCATTTTGGCTTTTTGAATGAAACTGTTCACAAAGCGTGTTATAAAATATTTCAAAACTAATAACTGGATAAATAGAGATAACTATATATTTGAAAGACTGATACCAAAATATTAACATCATTTTGACCATTCACAATTTGATGCCAAAATAAATTCAAACTTGAAACGGTAAGTGAATTTATCTACATAATATTGATATACTTTTGTTTTATAATGTATTAATGTACTTTACTTTATTATCATACTAATGTATTTGTGTTAACTTAATTTGTATTCGATTACTAAACATTATTTAGAGGAAAGTTTGGTGAGGTGGTCTCACCTTGTCCAGTTCTGACTCGACTCTGCCCACTTCTTCTGTGATCCAGCTTGTCCGATATTATCTGCGGGGTTCTCCTTAATACTGGCCAAATCTGGACAAGAGTTCTTTCCATGTTTTTGTAGAATTGCCATTCAACGACGAATATATCCGTTTGTGACTATCCGCTCTGGTATCCTCTCGGGTCAGTCTGTGTGAGCGTGACAGGCAAAAAAGCAAAGCAATGAAAAAAATATGTTTCTATTCCAGTTTCTTCGAGGACGCATCTCTTTATAACATCTCTGCCGCATCCATTGCGCTCCGGCGACTGGCAGTAATGAGCCGACTTTCGGCTTTCACAGCTGCTATAACGCAGCGGGAGGAATTTCAGCTTTTTCCTGATTCCTGAAGTGTTGATGATGATCCACGTGTCAGTTTCTTTTTTCAGCCACGCAGTTCCTCCAACCACTGGCTCTTCAAACCAGGAAGTAACGTGACTCAGCCCCTTCCACTCAAAACAGTAGAAATTCAGGCATGGTTTCGCCTTCGGCAAAATGTCTGAATGTGAGATTGAGAACCTTGTACAGATACTTTAAAGAACAGGTTTAGCAGACTCAACACCACTAATGGTAGCGAAGTTATTACAGATACACCGATGTAGTGATGATTCTTTTGAACAATTTGTTTAAAAACGGCTCACAAACGATTCCCTTATTATTTTACGTTAATTGCGTCATTATGAGGGTGGTCCGGTGTGACATGTTGAATATTCTAAACGTTTAAATAAGGTTTAGTGCGGTTTTATATTGTTAATAGTGTTTATTTTACGTGTATTCATGCGTCCCAGTTCAGTTTGCTGCAGTCATGGTTCCGCTCACAAAACCAACTTAGAACATAAATATAAATTGCTTTTACATTAAACAATACTAAAATTCATTTACATTATTTCAATTAACTTCTGTTTATTTAAACTATGTTGATAACTTGTCAGTCATAAAATCAAGTGACATTTCTACAAAGGTATTAATGTAATTTATTTTTCACTCCATCAGTAAACTCTTGGGTTCACTCCAGCTGTTCAAATTATTCATAATTTTATCATGAATCTGACATTTCTCAAAGAAAATTGTCATTATTATTAACAGTTAATAGATAATAGTAAACAACTTTTTCAAACTCGCTTTGTAAAGCAGATCATCTGATTCATTGAAAAGATCCGACTCAAAAGGTCAATTTGCTCATTATTCGAATGTCGCTACATTCTATACGAGAAATGAATAGTCAGGACTGGGTTAATAATATATTACCTAGACAAGATTGCATTGCCAAAGAAATAGGCTTTTTACAGGGCAAAGTGCAAGTTGCCATAACATGTTCTTATTCTGACTGTAATTTCTGGTTTGTCTTTACCTACCAACCACAAACAATTACCATAATCAGTCATAAGACAGCCAAGACGGGGCTTTCATTTGCCATACTGATTACTTAAAAAACAATGGGCTCATTCACTAAACATGCGTAAGCACACATTTTTGCGTGAAATGTGCGTACGGACGTTTTCACGAATAAATCATGATTCATCAAAACCTTTCGTACTAAAATTTATTCTAAATGTACGAAAAAATTCAAGAACAACTTATACCACACGTACGCAATAATCATGTATGTCCGGGGCCTTATAAGCATGTATAAAGAACCCTACATATAATTAGATATGTTATTTCCAGTGTGGGTGAAAAGTAACTAGACATTAAGATTGATAATAAAGTATAATTAGAGGTCCAATTATATATATATATATATATATATATATATATATTAGATAGATAGATAGATAGATAGAGGTCCAAACAACAAATCACCTGATCTATCCTTATATAAACGGTGATTATTGTGTCTCACCTTGTGTTTGGAGGCATGGCACACTTGGTACTGCTATTGCGGCGCGTGCTCTAAGGAGAGAGCGCGTCTTTAGAGAGCGCACAGATATGTTTGCTGAGAGTGACGAATGGCTGTTCAGTCGCTTTAGGTTGCCCAGAGAAGTCCTTTTTGATTTATGCAACTCACTGGAACCACACCTAAGCCATATCACCATTTTTTGGATTTGTCTTTT
>JAFVLL020035602.1:0-79267 GCA_021397915.2 Tor tambroides | reverse complement strand
GCACCATGCCCGTCTCTCTTTTGGACCAGCTGAAGCGCTCTGCCATGCTCACTGCACAGATAGGCATGGCCACACGAGCACAGTACAGCAGGCACGTCCCCAGCAACAGCACCACCGTCCATATCCTCGCTACTGGCCTGCAGATAGACAAATACAACCATAGGATGCAAGGTTTATTCCCCCCTCCAATCTTTACACCAAACAAGATTCATATGAGAAGTTATTACAAGCCAAAGCACATAAATTAAATTTCTAACTGGCAGGTACTTATCTAGGTTAATTTGCTTCAGATGCATTGACTAATGCTGATGCACTTAGTTCATTAACCTTTTTGAAAAAAAGATGACCTAAATAGTACAAAGTTTCACAAAGTTTATTTCAATCCTCTGGTTTAGAACAAATGGTGACCGAGCACTCATAGATTGTATGTATAATATATGTATAATAAAATTAATTTATACTAATACATGCTTATTAATTTTCACTTTTTGAATTAAACTGTTCACAAAGCTTGTTATAAAATGTTTCAAAACTAAATAACTGGAAAAATAGAGATATAACTAGCCTATATATTTGAAAAACTGACATGAAAATATTAAAATCATTTTGACCATTCACAATTTGCTGCCAAAATAAATTAAAACATGAAACGGTGATTGTGTGTCCTAGAATAAAGTGAATTTATGTACATAATATTGATATACTTTTGTTTTATAATGTATTAATATACTTTATCGTAATACTGTATTTATTTGCATTACCTTAATTTGTATTCGTTTAATAAACATTATTTAGAGGAAAGTTTGGTGGGGTGGTCTCACCTTGTCCAGTTCTGACTCGACTCTGCCCACTTCTTCTGTGATCCAGCTTGTCCGATATTATCTGCGGGGTTTTCCTTAATACTGGCCAAATCTGGACAAGAGTTCTTTCCATGTTTTTGTAGAATTGCCATTCAACGACAAATATATCCGTTTGTGACTATCCGCTCTGGTATCCTCTCGGGTCAGTCTGTGCGAGCGTGACAGGCAAAAAAGCAAAGCAATGAAAAAAATATGTTTCTATTCCAGTTTCTTCGAGGAAGCATCTCTTTATATTATCTCTGCCGCATCCATTGCGCTCCGATTGGCAGTAATGAGCGGACTTTCGGTTTTCACAGCTGCTATAACGCAGCGGGAGGAATTTCAGCTTTTTCCTGATTCCTGAAGTGTTGATGATGATCCACGTGTCAGTTTCTTTTTTCAGCCACGCAGTTCCTCCAACCACTGGCTCTTCAAACCAGGAAGTAACGTGACTCAGCCCATTCCACTCATAACAATAGACATTCAGGCATGGTTTCGGCTTTGACAAAATACCTGAATGTGAAATTGAGAACCTTATACAGATATTTTAAAGAACAGGTTTAGCAGACGCAGCACCACTAAAGATACACCGATGTAGTGATGTGAAGTCCGACTCGTGTTCGCGAGTCGATTCTTTTGAACAATTCGTTTAAAAACGGCTCACAAATACCATTCCCTTATTATTTTACGTCAGTTTCGTAATTATGTGGGTGGTTCGGCGTGTTAAATACTGTAAACCTTCAAAAAAGATTTCGTGAAGTTTTATGGTTTAATGGTGTTTATTATACGTCCCAGTTCAGTTTGCTGCAGTCATGGTTCAGCTCATAAAACAAACTTTAGAACATAATTTGCTTTTACTTTAAACAACGTTAAAATGTATTTACATTTCTTGACTGAAAACGTTTTGTAGTTTTAAATTAACTTCTGTTTACTTAAACTTTGTATGCATGTTGATAAAATGTCAGTCATAAACGAATCAAGTGATATTTCTACTAAGCTATTTATTTTCACTCCATCAGTAAACCCTTTGGTTCACTCCAGCTGAATCAAATTATTCAAATTTTTATTATGAGTCAGGCATGTCTGATAAAGAAAATTGTCATTATCGTTAATAGTTAAATAGTGAATGACTCTTTCAGACTCGCTTTGTGAACCGGATCATCTGATTCATTGAAAAGATCCGACTCAAAAGAACAATTTGTTCAGTAATCGAATTTCGCATCATTATACACGAGAAAAGAATAGTCACGTCTAAGTTAATAACGTATTACCTGAACAAGACTGCACTGCCCAAGAAATAGACTTTTACAGGTTCTTACAAGTCCAAGTTGCCATAACATGTTCTTATTCTGACTCAACCGAAAACAATGATCATAATCAGTCATAAGACAGCCAAGGCGGGGCTTTCATTTGCCATTTTGATTAGGTAAAAAACACTATCTGCAACATTTAATTGGGCATCACAGCATAAGTATTTGGCCATAGCATTCGACAACAGCAGCAATTTTGAAAATCAAATAGAGTTTGGGGATTTAAAAAAAAAGAAGAATATTTAATACCTATGTAAAGCATCTGACTTCAGAAGCTTACAATTTGATCTCTGCAATATCTATAAATCACAATTGAATGTCAATGTAAGCAGGAATACTATGACAATGTACAGTAGAAAACAATGTCACATGACTTTATAACATTATAATGCAATAACATTAGTACTCCAAAAAGGGCAGATTTTCTTTGACGGGGCCCTTTAACACGCATACAAAATGTATACCTGTGTACTGCAAATAAAAGTTGTGAAAGCACACAGAACTTGTTCTCCATATTGGTACAATCAATCCACTGTCCTTGATGACACCACTGTTGCACCGTAGGTACCTCACATCAGTGGACACAGTCAAATAGAAGGTAAATCTAAATAGTGTGGTTCAGTCCTCAACTATATTTGTAGACTTTCTGAACATTCACTGACAAAATAGATAATAATCCTCTGCAAAAACAAAATGGCTAAAATGCAATCAATTCAGCTCAGCAAGTCAAACATTGTGGTAACAAAAATCACAGAAATCCATCTGCGATAAAAAGTGTTTCCATTTTGGCTAGGAGTCACCCTTAAATCTTAATCTCAATTCCACAGCCCATTTAATGCAAAGTCTCTGATAAGCAACAAGTAAACAAACAAAAGGTTGATAAAAGGATGTTTGAGTGTCAGTCACTGAGTATAAATAGTTAAGGAAAGGGAAAGCGTCCATTTTGTTCCCCGCAGTATGCAAGCATAGAGATGCCGGTTCGTTTTCACTTGGGGTCCTCGATGGTGCCTTTGCTAAGATCTGTCATTTTGGGGTACTTGACTTTCTTCTGATCCAACTCGTTCTGAGCCCACAGCAGCAGCTTGAGGAGTTTGGCAAGTTTCGGTGTCGACTCCCTGTTTTCATAGTCCAGCACCGCCTGGTTTACCTCGCTCCACACCTGTTATAGAAGACCACATGCTGTCAATTACTGGCAGAATGAATGAATGACGCCCTTCATTACCCTCTACAAATGCCATAATTTACTTCAAATTAACATCAGCGACATCAGTGAAAAGACATTTCAGAAAGGCAAGTTATTACATTTTGAGTACAGATATATATATATAAATAATCATTCACAGTAACCCTGGGAATGTACATTAAGTATAAGGAATCAATTTCACATTGACTTAACTTAATATTGACTTTTTTGCTTAGTGGCCAAAGTACACTACTGTTCAAAAGTTTGGGGTCTGTAAGATTTTTTTTTTTTTAAAAAGAAATTAATACTCATTTATTTTATTTATTTAGTCATTTAGCAAACGCTTTTATCCAAAGCAACTTACAAGTCTTAAGACTTACATTATCCAGAATATATTAAATTGATAAAGAATTAAATTACAGCAAAACGACTTTGTTACATAAGATTTCTATTTCAAATTAACACTGTTTCTTTTGAACTATTCATCAAAGAATCCTGATAATAATGTATCATGGTTTTCATAAAAGAATTAGGCCGCACAACTTTATAAAACTATTTTACAATATTACTGTTTTACTACATTATTGATCAACCAAATATAGCCTTTGTGGATATAAAGGACAAAAAAAAAAAAAAAAAAAAAAGGTAACAGACCCCAATATTTAACTTTTATAGCCTATTCAAATATGTAATTGTTCTGTATACTGAACAAACACAGCCTCTTTAAGTAAACCAAAGAGTTCTCTGCCCTCACACTGTACTGGCCTTGAAAGTGAACTCTGATGTCCTGCAGGGCTGGAATAGCCTTTTTTTATTAAATGTCAATCCAAAATGGGATCAAAATGACAATGCCAATATGTGAAAATTACCAACTTTGCTGGTGGTAGGTGTTAATTTTATACCCTGCTTATATTAAAAATAGCATTATTTATAAAGTTAAGTTAGAACAACCAACATTACCTTCTGTCTCTGCATCATGTTAAGCAGGTCACCGAAGGGCGACTCTTCTGGGTTATCAAACGCCAGGAGTGCGAGGGTGCGCTCCATCTCTGTCAGACACTCTCGGCTTTCCTCTCCCTGTTCAGCCAGCTGTGTCTGTGCAAACTCCAATGCAGCCTCAGTTTCTCGCAGGCGAATCAACTCTATCAGGTGTTGTTGCTAAAGGAGGAAAGCAGATCAACTTTTTCTTGTTCTAAATTGAAAATCATTCCTTTGTGATTTAGCATCAGACAGTTGAAAGTTTGAGTCACTGTGGAATAGTACAACTTTTTTTTTATAATAATGTAAATATTTATATAAACATTTAATATTAAGGTTAACAACCAGTCTACAAAACAAAAGTCCAACAGTGCACAACTTAAAGTGGGCTCAAGAGGTATTTGGACTCTTAAGCCACATTTAATGTTACATTAGATAAAACTTTTTAGTTTGTTTGTTAGGTTCTAAATGATAAAGCAATAGATCTGCTTTTCAAATGGAAAACAATGTATCAGCACACTTTTATTTTCAAATATTAGTGGAAAATATCCACAGATAGTGTGATGAACTACAGTTGTAGTACAAAAGGGTATCATTTGTTTGCAGATGACAATTTCTCTGATATGCTGTTATCTATGCAATGGCATTCATCAAATTCGATTATCATGCGCATCTAGTCAGTAAAGCCGGTTAGGCGATTCGTCTGCGATTATGAATACGATATTGCCTAGCTTGTTAGTGAACTACGGCTCTGTGTAGTAATTGCCGCTCCATCTGAAAGCAGGTGATGGTGATTAACTACTAATCAAGAAACCGGCTTTACTGACAAGATGTGTATGACAATCAAATTCGATTAATTGCACAGCCCTAATTCATACATTTGTAGGGTGGTTTCTATGTCAAAATACAGCCCTCAAACATATGAAGCCAGTTGTCATTAACCTGCTTTACCTGAAGATGAAAGTACAGATATCGGTTAGTGTCCAGCAGCTCAGGATGCAGACTGTTTATCAGGGCAATGGCCTCTTGAATTTGTCCCTTCAGCACCATCTCCCTAATTTTTATCCTTTCATCCAGAGAGTCCAGATCAACACTTGGTTCAATGCCTGATTCCATCCTGAACTTCTCAGCTGCCTCTTTAAATCCCTCTATGTAAATAAAAACAAACAAATTATGAAACAGATCTTCTGACAGTTGTATTAAAGCTGCAACGGAAGGTGAAAAAATAAAAGTGGTCAGTTGATCACCTACCTGTCACCAAATAATTCATAATGAGCCGATTCATGTCTGCCCGCTGAATATGAACATTATTTAGCTTTTCCATCCACTCCTCTCGTGTTATGTCCTCTGGCTTTTCAGCATAACTCATCATGAAGTGTTCTACATTGGCAAAAATATACATAAAAATTATATCTAATAAAAAATACGCACACATGCATGCACATCTATGTATGTGTGTGTATAAAAACATACTATTATGTTTACTTTTTAAAGATTTTAGTAAAAGAAAGACTATGGCACTAATACAACAAGCTATAGAAAACGATAACGAGTCAGCTAATACACAGTGAGAATATATAAATGAACAATGCTATGGAAATCAAGCAAAATGACATTTTCGCCTGTGATGACCGGAAGCTCTAATTATAAAGGCCTGTATCATAACATTGAAGCCTGTACCGCTGGAGAGGAGATCACAACAGATTTGAAAATGTCCGTAACAACAAACACATATAACCGTTAATAAGCACAGATATTCTCCAAGCATTTATATATTACCATTCGTCTTCGACACTTAAAATAGCTTGTCGATTATGCAAAAAATGTTGAATTTTACCTGATTGTGTACACTCTCCTCGCCAGCAGCTCGGGGAGAAAGGCCGTATTAAGCTCTCGCGGTTTTTAAGGAAAACGAGATTTCAGCGCTATCTCGTTTGGATTGGCTGCCGATTGAATGCATTTTAACAGCATAGAGGTAGAGGACTGCTTACATTTTCAAATATATTAATAATTTAAAGTATTTTCAAAATAACTAAAATAATTACGTTCGTTGTAACTTCTATTTATTTTTTATTTTATTTATTTTTTGAATGTTTTCATAAGCCAGCACTTACCTTGGCATTCTCTCACTATACCATGAATTGTCCTCAATAATGTTGACGCTGAAAACACAGCAGCCGTTCAGTGGATCGCTTTACGGGTCAGAAATCTGTCCGTTTGATTTGGTCATTTCGTCACGCAAACGGCTTCCTTTTTCGTTTCCGCCCATTTTCCTTTGGAGCGTGACGTCAGCGCACGACTCCCATTGAGCGGAGACGGACGCTGCTCGCGATCATAAGACTAGGACGCCGTATCCGAGAACCGCAGGCTGATTTACTCCTGCTTGAAGGACGCTTATAGCTATAGGAATTAATTTACTAACAACTGGGAATTCCACTTCTGCCTACGCTTCTCCCTTGACGGTAAGAAATGAGAACGCAGCCAGAGGAAAATCCTATCTGTGCGCCTCAATCCTGCTACACATGCATGCTGCCCTTGCTCATGGATTAGTAACGTTACTGTTGTAGTAGGTTTTTGAGCGAGAGCTTAATGAATTAAAGGGATAGTTCACCATTCGTAAAAAAAAAAAAAATTCTCACCCTCATGTCGTTTGAAACCCGCATGACTGACTTTATTCCTGAATCACAAAATTGAACGTTAAAGAACGTTAAACGGTTTCCATACCGTTAAAGTGATCGGTGACTGCGGCTGTCTTCCTGCATCACTGTTTGTGTTTTGGAAGTGGTACAGACTTGACAAGTAAATGATACATCTCTATATATTTGTGTGAACTATTCCTTTAACAAGCAAACCAATATGGATGCTGAGCGCAGAATAGGGAGATTAAAGGCTCTAAATCTCCAACCCGTCAGTCAACACGGGACAGTTTGGCCTCCATCAGCATTGAAACTCTTCCCACCAGGCTGTCATGATCAGTATTTGCGGTTATTCGTTAGATTTGCGTTGCTGCTCAATCTCAAACAGTGGTTTGCCTTTTAATCCTCATAGACAAGATACTGCCAGTTGTCACTGGCTTTCCTGTATCCTGACAGACAGAGAAGTGATAGGCCCTTGACTCTGTATTGCTATCAAGTCTTTTGAGTTGTAATTATCTACCCATATCAACCCATTCTAGTAGGCTTAACAGGGAAATCTAATAAGTAATCATGGCTTGAGAAGCCTGCTATTAAATGTATATGATTTTTGATTGATGGCTATAATTTATATATATGTGTGTTTGTGTGTGTTTGTGTGTGTGTGTGTGTGTGTATGGTCACATGAGTTCTGCATTGTGACTCATAACCCTTAACCACCTCACTACTTTGTACTTTCTCTTTCTCCTAGAGTTTAGCTCAGTGTACATCAACTGCTACTGCTAATTATTCTTGATCGTAAATTTGATAAAGAAGTGATTTTGGGAGTTGTGCTGAGCAATTTAAAGGGATAGCTTACCCAAGAATCAAAATTCTGTCATCAATTCTTCACACACATTATAAATGTACCAGTGAGGAATTTTTTTTTTTTTTTCAAAGAATACAAGTCAATGGTAACCAAACCTGATTTCTTGCTGACAGTCTTAAAAGCATTTTCTTTTAAATACCACAGAAGAAAGTCATACAGGTTGGAACATGAGTGTGAGTAAACGTTGAAAGAATTTTAATTTTTTTGGTGAATTAACGCTTTAACATTTCCGTTGAACTGTAACATCTAACTGAATTATCTATGCTGTGTTTCAAAGTTTTTTTTTCTAGCTTGTTCTAGTTGTATGAGTTTCTGCTACCATCAGTCCAGTTTTCCTTCTTTTTTCATCTTTGTGCTTTGTCCGACGTGCTCAGTCTCCCACATACTTCTGTTGTCATTAGCATGTATTTCATTTGCCAAATCTCAGTTTTGAATACCATTCTGCATCGGCTATCTATTTTGTCCTACACTTGTTTCTAAATTGCTGCATAACTCTGAGTGCCCCATCTCATTCAGAAGACCTGCTGAAAGCACCTTTGCACTCCATTAGCTAATTAACTTCACTTTCTTTAGAAGTTGTTTTCCCTCACCGCTGTGCCAGGATTCGTTAGGGTTTTTGTTTTGTCAGTATTCCAGTCAACATAAGCTAACAAGCTCTGTGTTGTCTATGACAGGGGGTCTTGGTTAGAACAGTGGTGTGTGATGGACTTCTAAAATCAGAATGAAAAATCCCCTCTTTACTTAACATTATTTCAAAAATAATCACATAGTACAGTCAGAAAAATGTACACTACCATTCATACACGTCTCTTATTTTGCTCACCAAGGTTTTTCCTTTTAATGTATTTTAAAATGTAATTTATTCCTGTTATGGCAACACTGAATTTTCAGCATCATTACCCCAGTCGTCAGTCAGAAGTTATTCTAACATGCTGATTTGCAGCTTAAGAAACATTTATTATTAAGATTTTTGTTGAAAACAGTTATGCTGTTTTTTTTTTTTGTTTGTTTGTTTTTTTTGGAATTCTTTGAAATGAAAGTTCAAAGGAACAGCATTTACTTTAAACAGAAATCTTTTGTAACATTACTGTCTTTACTGTCACTTTTGTTTAATTTAATGCATCCTTGCTGAAAAAAGTATTATTTTTTATATTTATTTAAACTTACTGACCTTTTTGAACTGTAGTGTATATTTTAATATTACAGCAATTAAGATTATTTCAGTAGTCACTGTCCTTTTGGACCATTAGTTTTAAAGCCTTTGGTAAACACTACTATTATAATGAAGGTCACAGGCACAGAAGTGCACCAATGATTTGGATATGACAAAACAGTGATGTCTGAGAGGTTAGTTGTTTACTCATCTGTTGACCTGTTATTAGTCAGTCTATTTCAGTCAGTTACACCCATTGCAAATTTATGGAATAGTTGCAAAAATTTAATCATTCAATCATAGTAGGGCATTTCGCCTGTATTTTGCAGTTTAACTTTCTCACATTCAGGATGGTCCAGACGTGTAGTCAAGATATTTTTGTAACTTTGTTTGAGCCGCCCATACTTGATATATAACAGTACCTGGGTAAAACAGAAAGCACGAATCAAACGTTAACAACTGATGAGGACCATACTTGACCTCTCAAGAAGCATTTTGGTATATGAGATAGAAGCTAGTTCAATATTAGTGAAAATGCTTTTTATTTGTCTTTATATCTATGACTTTATACTATTTTGAGAGATATGGCTCTGTATTGGTTGCCCAGAGAAGATCTTGGTTGGGGAAACCACCACATAACAAGCTCATACAATTCTCCCTCACCCTGATATATGGGGCAGTGCAGTGTGACACACTATATTTAACACAGACGCACTGACAGTTCCACGTGTTTAACTGCCAGAATGAGACTTCAGTAGTTTAATAGACACTCTTTGAGTCTGATAAAAAAATAAATAAATGACATGGTCACACTGGATTGATACCTTTATGTAACTGCTGTTTGAATGATCATAAAGTAATTTACAAATAAATGTAACAATCTATTGGCTTGAAAATGTTAAGAATTCTTACTACATGGTCAAGAGATTGTTTTATGGTAGAATATAACACATTAACAATTTTGAATGCATCTCAGTTGATGATTCAGTTTTGATAAAGATTATATTGGAGTGATATTACAGGCATACAGATGATGATAGCAGGTGTGATCATCACATGAGATTAAAGCTCTGTTGAAAATGATTGTTATAGATTACATCACACTGAAGAGAGTTTATAATAAGGATACTCGTTCACCTAAATGCATACAAAACATTTTACTTTTATCCTCCAAACTTCTTTCTTTTGTGTTAGGTGTAGTTCACAGCATCAACAAAACACCCAACAGAAAATGAGAGAAATGTTCAAAGATAATAAGGATGCTTTTGTTGTAGAGATTGAGGAAGAAAGGACAGCTGGTATAGGAGGAAGAGAAGACCGACAAAAACGTGACCTAAAAATTCCCACCTCACATAGCAAACATATTTAATGTAGGTCACTGTATGCTGTCACAGGAGGGAACATAGTCAATCACCTTTTCTCAAAACAGGGATTTCCAAACTTTTTTTTGTCAGAACCCTCTGAGATTTTAAATGATTGGTTTGTAGTTTTGCATGTTTGTAGATGTCTGATGTCATTTATTGGTCACATAACATGCAGGTAAACAAATGAAACAGGCTATTTACTTGCATGCTGTGCTTCTTTGGAAAAAAATTAAATGCACATTAAAGAATCTTCATATTGATATTTTCCATACAAAGCTGTCAACTTCCAAAAGAGGACAAAACCCCATAAACTGTCAAAAAAGATCCATACAACTTGTGCACTCTATTGCAAGATTGACATCGACAATATTAGGGAGAATCTTCCAGTTTCAGTGTGTGTGTTTTTTTTTATGGAGTGGTTCATACAGTACCACTCTTCTTAAGTCTCCAGAATATCCTCCTTCAGATTTATTTACACATGACGTTCTCATCATCTGTTTTGAGCAAATTTTGACTGGCAACCATTAATAACGGAATTAATCTGCAGATCTTAACAACCATTCCTTTGTTTTGGTGAGGACTACATGTCTCAGGGTTAGTGAGGTGTCTACAAGAATACTATTTGCTGCTGATGTTTCCCAGCATACCTCTCAGTCTTCTAAATCACACGATGTGACAAATTTTCCTTTCACTGATATAATAGGCAAAGTGCAACTGATATCTTGTTTTCTGGGCAGTAAGACTGTCTTGTTAACACAATTGTAGGTATTTTTCTTATTGTTTGGTTCAGACAGGTTGTTCATACCATTTTGCACTAATTGACCACAAGTGATTTAATGAAACAGAAAATGATCATTTCACTGTGTTGTATAGTCCTGTATTTGGATGTAGACTGACAGAAAGCAGAACAATGACATGAAATGATGAACACTAATGAGTATTTAGATTTCTGTAATCCTGAACTGTAACAGAATATCCATTTCCATGAGAGTTACCATGGTAATCTTGTTGTGGATCTTAGTTTCTTTATCTGATATTAGAAAAATGGCAAGAGATTTTTTTTATTTTTTATTTTTTTATATCAACACAAGACCATGTGACTTTCCATAAAAATAGTGCTTTCAGCTGTTCGTTCATCACATGTAGCTACCCCTCATTTGTTTGGTCTCTGTTCTTGTTCTTTGAGATCTTTTGTGCCCGTCCTTCCAGCTTTTGAGCACCACCTGTTTGCTCCTTATGTTGTTTTGATAGATGCTTCAGATCCATTTAGTTTTCTCTACTTTTTGAAGCTCCTTTTTTTTGACCAATAATCAATAATGACACATCAGTAATGACACATTTAGGCAGTGTTGCTTTAGTATCATTGACATACTATTAGTTTTTTTTATATAAAATGAACTAGTTTTTTAAATTTTTATATTTTCGATTTTAATTTTTATTTTTTATTTTTTTTAATGTCTACATTTATTAAGTTTTAGTTTTAGTTATTGTTTTTTAGTGTTTCAACTTAAAGGGATAGTTCACCAAAAATTTAAATTCTGACATTTACTCACCTTCAAGCTTTTCCAAACCTGTATGAGTTTCTTTCTTCTTATGAACACAAAAGAAGATCTTTTGAAGAATGTTGGAAACCAAGCAGTTGCTGTTAGCCTTTGACTTCGATAGCATGGAGAAAAAAAAAATACTGGAAGTCAATGACTACCCTCATTTTTCAAAATATCTTCTTTTGTGTTCAACAGAAGAAAGAAACTCATACAGATTTGAAATGACATGAGGTTGCCTTTTCACTATTGCTTTAAACTAAATAAAAAATGAGAAATTTTGCTTTGGGAGCCAACTGAAAAAAGTTGACTTTTTTATATTTCAGTTAATTTTTATTTTATTTCAAGTAATGAATTTTTAAAAATGATTTTAATTTAAGTTTTAAGTTTTGGTTGACCATAACGACTCTAGTTTTGGGTACGTCGACACTATTACTGTATGTGTGTATTTGTTCATTGTGAACAGACTCTCATCAAACATGCTCCACTCGCTCCTGCTATTCCATCCCTCTACAAACAGACCTTTTAAAACCAGCAGCACATAATACAAGCCACATCACTTCACCTGCTCGGCTAGAGAGAGAAAAGAGGATGCAAACAGAGTGACGTGGGAGGATGTTAGAACACAGACAGAGAACTTGATATGATGGATAAACCTATGGAAAGACATGGACAGTGATGTTCATTAAGCTGTGGAGACTTTGGCAGCTGTCTCTAGTCCACAGACTGAGATGGCCACTAAAGAATTAGTCGGACCATATGGTGGTGCAGAGACAGGAGGGGGAGGGAGTGTGTGTGAGAGGGAGAGAGATGGATGTAGTGTTTTGGTGTAAGGCTGCATTGCAGAGCCTGGCTCTTCATGAAAACTCTATTAGTAATCACATTTAATCAACCGCTGAAGCACGAAGCCCATCTGCTAGCAGCCCAGACACACACACTAATTTATGACACATTATTTAAACACAAATAATGGCTTGGTTTTCTGCAGTAAATGTAGGTGGTGTTTTTCTGTGTAAAAAAATACTGCCATGATGCTAAGGTGTTGTGGGAGTTTGCCGGGGCGTTGATATGTGGTTGCTAAGGTGTTTTGAGTAGTTTTTGTGATGTGATTGCAAATGTTGTGTTCAATTTTTAAAGAAAGTAATAGTTTTATTCAGCAAGGATGCATTAAATTGGTCAAAAATTAAAGACATTTTAAAATGTTCTAAAAGATTTTTATTTAAAATAAATGTTGTTGTTGTTGTTGTTTTTTTGTATTTGTCAAAGAATCCTGACATGTATCAGGTTCTCAGGGAAAAATATTATGCAGCACAGCTGTTTTCAACATTGATAATAATAGGAAGTGTTTCTTGAGCAGCAAATCAGCATATTAGAATGATTTGTGAAGGATCATGTGATGCTGAAGACTGGAGTAATGATGCTGAAAATTCAACTTTAAAATCTCAGAAATGAATTAGATTTAAAAACAATTTAAATTTATTTAAAGAAAACATTTATTTTAAATTGCAATAATATTTCACACTGTTACTATTTTTTACTGTATTTTTGATCAAATAAATGCAGGCTTGATGAACATAATCTAAGCTCAAACTTTTGAAGTGCATTTAATTAATTTATTTATTTTTGTTTGTTTGTTTGTTTGTCTAATCTATTGCCAAACAACAGTCATGATTTGTAATTGTCTAGAAAAGTAATAGCTAATAATTATTAATATTAATAATTATCATTATTATTATTAATAATAATAGGTTTGAAAATCTTAAGTATGAGCAATAGTATTAGAAATCTCCAGTAATATCTGAGCAGATGTTGAATTTGTTTTGACACAAATCATCAAAGACATTTCTGAGGTAATGTCAGTGACATACAGACATTCATTCAGAAGCCCAACAAAATCTCACTCAAACACACTCTATTTGTGTGTCACACCTGGAGGAATTATGGGAGTGTCCCGGTTGAAGAAGTGCACAGGGTTTGAGAAGGGACAGAAATAACCCTTCACTTATTCAGATGCTCCGCTAATACTAATCTGCTAATGCTCGCTGACAAGCTGCACGATTAGCCCGGAAAGGAGGCAAAACTGTCTCACACCACAACACAGCAAGCTCCTCACGAGGAAAAGTGGTGTCTGTACTCATTTAAAGAGTCATCATACATGTATTTTTTGTTTTCTCCAAATAATTGGTTATTGACATGTGAAATGTCTCCTCACCTGGCAGCCATTTTGTGTGGAGGTGTCTTAACCTGAATTACTCTGGGTTAATGGGTTAATTGTCTTTGATTCATGCTGGAGGATGTAATTTCTGATCCTCTCTGTGTGGAAGACGTGTGTCCCTGTGTATCTCCCTTTCTCTTTCCATGTGTTTTCACTTCTACGCATACCTGACAATCAGCTAATACTCTGACTGAGCCAATCTTTTATACGTCTGCATGAAATGAACTTTCAATGAGGGGAAAATGTGCTTAATTCTCCTGAAAATAATGCCACACTGCAAAAAAAAAAAAAAACTTTTTGCAAATTATGTAGACATAATTTTCCTTATCCAGAATAAAAATGCTGATCAGTCAGATTTAAGCTTGCAATTTTGAAAAGCTCAATATTGTTTGAATATTGCTTGAATCAGTTCATGGTTTAAGATATGAATATTAGCGTTGTAATTTTACAGTTGTACTATACAATAGCTTTCTTCAATATTTTATTAAAAGTACAGTACAATAGTATTGTAAGAAATTAGTTCTCATTGTAATACATTTATTTAATAATAATCGCATCAAAAATCATAATTATTATTATTTTATAGTCATATTGAATGGTGACGGAGAAAGCTCTGTTATAAATTTGATAGCTTGATGCATTATCATTTTCCTCTTTATTACATAACATTCAAATTTATATATGAAATAAAATTTACATGATATATTTTCTAAATGCATATTACAGATCCAATCAACAAACATCAAGTCCCCGTCCTGTTTTTTTTTTTTTTTTTTTTTTTTTCTTTTTTGATAATCCATAGGCTCTATGTATATCACAATACAGAAGAAACGATGTTTCCCTGCTTCCGTTTCATTGAATTGTTTTTTTAATCCGCTTAGGTTAACTCAATAAGTGCATGAGGGGTATAAAATAAAACCTAGCACATTTGACATACTATATTAACAAACTATGATTATGGCTCATTAATTCTAATTGTCATACCAGGTATAGTTTGCGGATAGTATACATATACAAGGGATAAACCCGGCAAAGAATACCACACCCAAAAGAGAACCAGCATCTCTCCCTTCATCTCCAACTCCTCTCTGAATGCTAGAGTCACATGACTTCTTTCAGCTGTGTGGATCCTCACTGTTAATGCACTGACTCAGAACAGGGACATTTGGGGAAATGATGAGCCTATGACTCTCACTGATGTAATAATGGTGGTGTTTTGCTGCACTAAAGGGTATGGATAATGGGTTTTAGATTCACAGAAACAGTGTGTAATGATAATAAAATCATTTCAAGTTTTATTGCCATATCACTGGGATGGCAGTATGTGTATGCTTTCATTTTTTTTGTATGTTATGCTGCTGTGTAAAAAAGACAAAGACAAAAAGCAGTGCAAGAATAAAAGCAGACGCAGGAGTATATACAGCGCATATAATATGTTTCTCTGCTTTTTCTTTCAGAAAGAGGAGGTGGTTGTGGTGTGAGGGGAGTGTGTTTGCACGCGTGTGCGAGTAATGGCGGAGCAGCAGAGACAGCGTTCACTCTCCACGGCAGGGGAATCACTATATGTGATCCTGGGAGTTGATAAAAACACTGCACCAGAAGACATAAAGAAATCCTACAGGTAAGATGCTCTTAATGGACATAGAAAGATTGTTGCAACATTGCCATTAAGAATAGTGGATAAAATGTACTGAATATTTTCGGTGTGGGGGTTCTTTCCTGTTATTATTTATTTCTTTTTGTAATTTTACTCATAAACGATTATGCGAGAAAACAAAAATTTCAGTGTCTTAAAGGGATAGTTCACCCATTCTGTCATCATTTACTCACCCTCATGTCATTCCAATCCTGTATGTATTGCCACAGAAGAAAGTAACTCATAACGGTTTGGAAAGGTGAGAGTGAGTAAATGATGACATTTTTTTGGGGGGAACAATCCATTTGCGCTTCCTATTAAATCCACTAGGGGGCGACAGAACTTTTCCTCACTTACTCTTGCTACCATACTGTTCTTACTACTGCTGTTTTATATAGTACGCATACTTTGAACAGTATGTACATTTTTTGTGTGCATGAATACTCAGGTCACCGATTACGCTTGCTAGCATTTATCATGAAATAGTACTTAGTATTTTACATGCTATTTTTAAAGAATAGTTGCTAGTTAGTATATCATGGAGTTATTAGTAGTTGAAGTCATCATAGCCGGGTGAACTTCTATAGTGGTGAATGGAAACTATAACAAATATAATTTTTGCATTATTTTTTCCAAAAGCAAAGGAAAAACAATCCATTCAAGCATTTCTATGATTTTCCAAAAGAGGAAAAAAATATTGAGAGATTATGTTGCACTTTTCCGAAGTAATAGAATACAAAGTGTTATCTATGTACAATAAAATACATTTTAAAAAATAAATAAAAATAAAAAACCTTGCTTGATTTACAATGTTAAAGGGATAGTTCAAAGAAAATTCTGTCATTAATTACTCACCCTCGTGTCGTTCCAAACCCGTAAGACCTTCGTTCATCTTCGAAACAGATATTTTTGATGAAATCCGAGAGCTTTCTGACCCTGCATAGTCAGCAACGCAACTACCACATTCAAGGCCCAAAAAAGGTAGTAAAGACATCGTTAAATTAGTTCATATGACATCAGTGGTTCAACCGTAATGTTATGAAGCTGCGAAAATCATTTTTGTGTGCAAAGAAAAAACGAATTTATTCAACAGTTTCTTCTCTTTCATGTCAGACTTTGCTGAGTGTGCAGTCCTCTGTTTGCAAACAAGGTGCAGCACATCTGGGTTTTACATCAGAATGCCAGCTCCTCCGTCAGCAGCATCATACACGTGTGTCGTGGTACTCTCCTGAACGCGCGGCAGAGACTGACATGGAAGAGAAATTGTTATTTTCGTGCAAGTCGTTATTTTGGTTTTACTTGAGCACAGTATTCTTGTAGCTACATAAAATTACAGTTGAAACACTGTCACATGGACTATTTTAACGATGTCCTTACTACCTTTCTGGGCCTTGAACATGTTGGTTGCATTGCTGTCTATGCAGGGTCAGAAAGCTCTCGGATTTCATCAAAATATCTTAATTTGTGTTCCGAAGATGAACTAAGGTTATTACGGGTTTGGAACGACATGAGGGTGAGTAATTATTGACAGAATTTTCATTTTTGGATGAACTAACCCTTTAATAACTGTGGAAATGCATAAACGCAGTCTGTGAAAAGGGTTAATTTTTAACATAGTAATAGTTTAACGTTAACACACGTTGTAAGCAGATTGGCAAGGATGCCGGATAAAGGTCATGGTTGCATTCATTTTTAGGAAGTTCATTTTATTTCTGCTCTTCTGATTTGCAGAAAACTAGCTCTGAAGTTCCACCCTGACAAGAATCCTGACAATCCAGAAGCGGCTGAGAAATTCAAAGAAATCAACAATGCTCATGCCATTCTGTCAGACCCAACCAAACGCAACATCTATGACAAATACGGATCTCTGGGCCTCTATGTGGCAGAACAATTTGGAGAGGAGAATGTTAACACATACTTTGTATTGTCCAGCTGGTGGGCCAAGGTTAGTCATACACACTTACACACACAAAATATGTATTCTAAGTTAGACACACTACCATTCAAAAATTTGTGGTCAACATTTTTGACAAAATATTTAATCACAGAACTATTTTCAGCATTGCTAATAATAATAAATGTTTCTAGAGCAGCAAATCAGCATATTAGAATGATTTCTGAAGGATCATGTGACACTGAAGACTGGAGAAATGATGCTGAAAATTCAGCTTTAACATCACAGGATTACATTAATACATTTTTAAATAAACTAAAAGAAAAAAAAACCTTGGTGTGCTTAGGAAACTTCTGACCCCAAACTTTTGGATGGTAGCGCATATAGTACATTTTATGTACATGCTGTTATTTATGTTGAATTCCTCTTTTGTTTTTTGTTTTTCCACCCTCTGGACAGGCATTGTTTATATTCTGCGGTGTGGCCACAGGCTGTTATTTCTGCTGTTGTCTCTGCTGCTGTTGTAACTGCTGCTGTGGGAAGTGTAAACCTCATCCTCCTCAGTCAGATGAGCCGGAATTCTATGTGTCTCCTGAAGACTTGGAAGCTCAGATGCAGTCTGATGAGAGAGGTGGGACACACTGACACACATTCATTTACAATAGTCAAATAAACATGGTACTGTTGACATGAAATCAAAATGGAAGTTTTGTGTCTATTAGTCCATGTCTGTTAGCTTTTTAATACTATTCATAAGCTAGTGTACTTACAAAAGATAGTGTAATAAACTTCTAGAAGACCAGTATTGAGACTGTCCCATTCCCCACATACCACGTACCACTGACAACCAATAGCAAGTAGCAAATTATTGTTTAGTGACTTGAAGGTATAGTTCACCCAAAAATGAAAATCATTTACTCACCCTCAGGTTGTTCCAAACCAGTATGATATTCTTTCTTCTGTACAAAAGAAGATATTTTGATGAATGTTGGTGTCCAAACAGTTTTTGGTTCCCAGTGACTTCCATAGTATTTTTTTTTTTTCCATACTATGGAAGTAAGTGGGGACCACCAACTGTTTGGTTACCCAAATTCTTCAAATGATTTTCTTTTGTGTTCAACAAAAGAACGAAAATCATACAGGTTTAGAACTATTTGACGTTGAATAAATGATGACAGACTTTTCATTTTTGAGTGAACTGTCCCTTTAATATTTTTTTATTTTATTTTATTTTAATTTCATTTAATTTGATTTTTTACTGTTTATTATTTCAGTGTTTAGTCATATAAATAACCAAATATAACAAAGAATGCAAAAATGTAACCTAAATCCACATGATTTTAATTTACTTTAATAAATGTAAAATTATAATAAAATAAATAAAATTGAGTGAACATTTCTTTTAAATGTTAATTGTTAAAAAAAAAAATATTTAGACAAATAAGAACTGTACAGTTGCTTTAAAAATGTACAATAGCACTGTTAAATGTAATCAGAGTTAATGAATATTAAAATGTTGTGATGCCTAAAACCACAGCATTTAAAACTGAGTTTAGATTGTAGTGTTTGTTTGTTTGTTTCTCTTTAATTAAGACATATTATTATTATTATTATTATTATTAATTTTAACATCAGTCACTTGTTTTTGTTTATTTTTTTGCTTTTTTTTTGCTGTTTTAAGACCTTCAATATATCCTACTTCCTGATTTTTAAATAGGAAATGCTGTGTTAATCAAACTGTTTCATTGGGTCTTTAATAAATGTCCATAGTGCAGTTCAGTGCATGTTATTGTAAAGCGATAATGATTGTTTCATAATCTTTCATCACAATGTCATCATTTTATCTGCTTCTGAAAACTTCTCTTTTCTGCTGTCATAACTAAGGCCGTGCAGGTGGGTCAATAATATCATTGGTTTCAATCAAATCCCAGTGAATAAAGTCCTGCCAAGTATTTTTGCCAGTTTTTCTTAGAATTACATTAAAATGCCTTCAGATTGTTTATTTAGCCAATAAAAGGTCTGTTCACTATTTGAAGTGGCTTCCTGGCACTCACAATCATGCCTGTAATGCTTAGCAACAGGGTTCAGTTTGAGTTGCTAGCTGCTCATATTATAAAGCAGCGTGACACTGGTGTCTGTTTCCACAGATGGCAGCAGCCCCATCGTGATGCAGCCGTCCTCTGCCACAGAAACCACTCAGCTGACCGCAGACTCTCACCACACCAGCTACCGGACAGACACCAGCTATTAAACCTCTCTCTCACACACACACGGGACCACCATGCCAGAAAAGGTCACGGTGGGCAATGGGTGATCCAGAGGAAAGAGGATGAGCGGTTAGTTAGTTACAGTATCATTGGAAAACCTGAAACGCTCCACTGTACAGGGCAAGAAGCGAGTTTATTTTTATTTGCCTCTATCATCCCCAAACCTACTGCTGTGTTATATTCAACAAACACACACACACACACACACACACACACACACAAGGACTTTCTTACGGTGTACATACAGTCTTCCTGCTATGATCCAAGCTTTATCTTGCCAACAGCTGCTGTTATGCACTGGTTATCACACTGCATTTGTCTACATAATAAGTTAAAATAATTTTGATCAAACATGAATTAGTGTCCACAACAACAGGATATAAGGAAGTATTTTTGCTTAGTGCATTCATCTATCATTATGGATAATGAAGCTGGTGTTACATTTTGAAATGTTAAAATTTGATAATTGTAGAGGTTGTCACACATACGCTACCATTAAAAAGTTTGGAGTCAGTAATTTTTTTATTTATTGCTAGTTTTCTTTTTTTCAGAAAGGATGCATTAATTTGACCAGAAGTGACAGTAAAGACATTTAGGTTACAAAAGATTTTTTTCAAATCCCATTCTTTTAAGATTTATGTTCATCAAAAGAAAAAACACAGAAATATTAAGCAGCACAACTGTTTTCAACACTAATAATAATAATAAATCAGTATAGCAAATCAGCATATTAGAATGATTTCTGAAGGACACTAAAGTGACACTAAAGACTGGAGTAATGATGCTGAAAATTCAGCGCTGCAACACAGGAATAAATTGCTTTTTCAAATGCATTAAAATAGATTGTAACAATTCACAAAATTATTTTTTTTTACTGAATTTTTTGTTTAAATAAATCCAGCATTGTTGAGTGTAAGACTCAAAAAAATAAAAAAATAACAACAAAAAAAAAAAAATTGACAACCACAAACTTTTTAAACTCAAAGTTATTGACCTTTCCATGCATTTGATTGGCTCTCACTAGCACAAACCTCACAATCACATCATAAACATTGTCCTGGGTTGTATTCATGTTTCCATGTTTTTTTTGAACAAACAGACCTGTGCCATTTTCATTATCCAGAAATCACACTATACAAGTTCTAATCCTTCAGGTTCAAGTGTTTCGTAACATTAACTGGAAATGGTTTTCAGTAGTTTGATACATTTATATTTTTCTAAACAGTAAGGCAGTGTAGTGTAGTCAGTGAGGACACGATTGAGGACACATTGCTGTGTCATGTTGTGTATGTTTATGTGAGTTGTCTCTCGTGTTAATGGCATCCAGTGGGCATGTACTGTCAAATATAATCATGCAGTGCTTAGCTGTGCTCAATTTCAGCCACATGTATGTGTGTGTGTGTGTATGTACCTACTTAACCATATTTTGGGGACAAATTTGTACCCAAAAGTGATGTAAACCTGACAAAATCTCCAAAAACCTCCCTTTGGGGACGTCCTCATTTGTAAAACGGGTTTAAAACTAAACTAAACAAAGTTTTTTTGAAATTGTAAAAATGCAGAAAGTTTCCTGTAAGGGGTAGGGTTGGTGTAGGGCAATAGAAAATACGGTTTGTACGGTATAAAAACCATTACGCCTATGGAATGTCCCCGTTGGGATAGCTAAGTAAACGTGTGTGTGTGGAACAGGAGTTTGGGGTCAGATACATACAAACACATACCTTTGTGCCAGGTCATTTAATCTTGATCTATCTGTATTAATCCATCTGTATTCTCAAGGCTTTGCTAAGGTTAAGAGTGTTTGCATTCCTCGGGATTGTGGTTTCAGAAAGCATAAGCCCATCCTCAGACAGCTGGGTTCAATATAAGCACAGGAGGATTGTGGGTAAAGGGATTCACCTGCACAAAACATACAGTATGTTTCCCATATAGTTCAGTAACATCAGTGATTTTCATTCTTTACTTCCATAGTTTCACACTGACCCAAAATTAACTGATGCATCCTTTTTAGTGTGATATATTTTTGCAAATTTATTTTAAATTTAGACTTGGATGTGGACACCTTATCACTCAGCGTGCTGTTGTATTTTGTTTTGGCTGTAATTGTACCCATAATTTGATGTTGTTCCCTAGTGCCATGGTTTAATCAGTTCAGCATATTATTTAATACACATTAACAGTATTATTACTATTATGCCAGAAAATATGAATTACTCTGTGATATGTATCCTTCAGACTAAAATGGTTCATGCTCAATTTGATCATCTCATATACACAATTCAGGGTTCCTAGTCATGGAGATCTGGGAATATTACAGAAGTGTAAGATTGTGGCTAAAATCCTAAAAAAAATGGTAATGGAAAAAGTCATTGGCCAAACAATTTGGGAATCCTGACACTTGCAACCTTTTAGATCTTCTCTTTTCTTTTATATGTCAGAATACATGCATATTTTTATTTTATTTTTATTTTTTGATAGAAGTGAACCTAAACATACAGACATATAGGAAACCTTCATTTGAAATGTTATGTATGTGTGTGCTGTTTGAAACTGAGATCTTAATCACTGTATTATCATCTACTGTATGTTCTGTTTAAATATCTGTAATGTCTTTAAGATGGATTAGCTGTATAGCTGTCCCTGTTTGTGCATACATTCATTTACATGCACTTGAAACAGGATCTACGGGAAAACTTGTGTAATTTACCCCAAATGTGTGTTTTATTTGTTTAGGATCACATTGTGAATATGTCATAGGTCTGTAGGTTTATTTTGTTGTTTGTTTGTTTTTTTTTGTATATTATTTGTCTAAATCATTAGGCAGATTATTAGTGATCATGTTTCTAAGCATTTCTAAGACTGAACTGTTCACAATGTGCAACGCTTTTTATTTGCAAAATATTATTTCTCAACACAAGCTCCACTGTAACACAGCTACTGATCTGTTTTTGCTTTGTTATCCCAGTTTTCCCTTCCATTTATTTGTTGTATTCATTCATTCATGATCATAAACAAAAAAAAAAACACTGATTTGATTTCCTATTGATTCCAATCTAAGAATAAGAGAATGAATGGAGCGTTGCGTGTGAATACAACACCTAAACAGAATCATGTTAAAAATGAAGGAAATAGTATAAACATGGTGATGAGAAACAATATTTTATTTATTATTTTCCTATGTTTTTAATGAATTAAATAGTTCAATATGTGTAAACGAGTATGACTATTGTACAGAATGGCTGAATTCTTTTGCGTGTTCTGGATGAATTAGCTGAAATTGTTGTAGCATGGATATAATGCGTCAGAGAGATGTAACATGGATAATTGGTCTGAATTACAGCTGTAAAATAAATTTGAAGGAAGCTAAAAAAAAGTATCTGTTGATTATTAGTGCATTTGTGCAAAGGAAATAATGATCTAAAGTTACAAGTGTGTGTGTGCGCGCGCATATATGTATACAAGTTTAGAACAACATGAAGGTGAGTAAATAGTGACTGAATTTTTATTGTTGTCAACCATTCTTTTAAGTAGGTTCTATGAGTAAGTACACTACATATTTTCTGCAATTATTTGATCAAAAATACTGTAAAAAACTAATATTTTGAAATATCGCAATTTTAAAATGACTCTTTTTCAGTTTTTCCTCTGTCTTTTCCAACTCGAATGTACTTGTACACACTTGTGGATGTTTTTGTGTTAAAAGTCTCCACCACACTTCATAAACACCATCTTACTCTCCTCTAATACTGTAGCTGTTCTGGCATTATTGACTTGTTGGCTGTTTCAAGACTGAAGACATGAATGATTGGAGTAACTAGAGATGAGGCATCATCTCTGTTTCCCAGCATTCCACTGGCTGCCTGATATGGGCACAACTGATCAAGGGTACGGGGGTGTCCCAGTGAGCCAGCAAGAAACCGGACACCTTCCCCCTCTCGCACATGCACACATACATATCTTCAGCTGCAAACCAACACAGGCCCCATCGCGCTGTTCAAGCACAGGGGCAGAGCGACTGCCTGCTGCCTCGAGAGACTGGACAACCACATAGCACAGAGACATGAAGACGGTGGCGTCTCATCTCCTTAGCTGTGGTTTCACTATCCCGTCTTAATTTCCAGTGAGTGTGGGGTCAGCGGGGGCAGACGGCCATGTCTCTTCCACTGGATATACGCTCTTACCACAAAGACCCCTCATTGGGGACGCTGGAGAAACAACTCATCTGTCCCATCTGTGTGGAGGTCTTCACTAAACCAGTGGTCATTCTGCCCTGTCTGCACAACCTCTGCCGCAAGTGTGCCAATGAACTGTACCAGGTGTGTACCAACTCACTCAGGGGATGATAGTTTATGTGTGGATGTAGAAACATTTTGTATGAACCATTTGAAACATGTTTACAAGTACTTTTTCAAGCCTTTGGTAAGATGATGAATTCTCAAAATAGCATCTGTGCACTTGATACTCGTACAGTTCATCTGTACATGACATGAGCTGCCAGTTCATAACCTAAAGTGTTTTCTAAGGTGCTGAATTTTAAGCTATAAGTAATTTTTGCGAAGTTGGATGGTCAACAACATGTCAAGGTGCTTGTACATTTGGGTATGTACATGCCCATTTATCTCAGTATTAACTATATTAGCATCCACACCAATGGATAATAACATTCTGTTTATTATAAGAGCATGCTGCAGTTTTGTCCTCTGCCACTTTGAACGCTCAAGCATTATGGACTCCCATTGGCTGAGTTAAATTGAATGTTTTTAATCGATCCAATGATATCATTCCTCTGTGTCTTTATCTTTATTTTTGTGGTATAAATTTCCATATTCTCATACAATTGGAATGATAATTAAAACTTTACAGTTGTAGTTATTATTACAGACATATTTTTAGGAGTTAACGGGTCTTAACAGCCATTTCTAAAGTCATGACTGCAGTACCACAGTAACCACAAACACAGACAGTTTTTCTAGCGACCTGTTATGTGGAAAGCCAACAGGTGGGGATTGCAAATGTCTAAACTCAATCCCCAGTCTGAAATCTGAAGTATAAAAATAGGTGATGGCCTACATTTGATGCATTTGAGCCATCAGGGGTTTTTATTGTTCATGCAGCACACAATGGACATATTGATATGAAAGTCCCTTGTAACAGATATATGTTTTGTCTGCATAACCCTTCTCCTCCTCTGCATCTAAATTAACTTTGATACCTCACCGGTTTTCCCTTACACCTCCTCATAAGCAAAGGTTAAATGCCAAGCAGTGTATCTGTCATGTGGCCAGTTTACATGGGAGAAAAATGACGCTGTCTCTGGCTGCACTTTTTTATCTGCATGCTTGTCTTACTGTTTTCAGATGCTTTCTCATCATAATTATCGGATAGTTATACATAGCATTAATCACATTATGCTGATGTTTAAGTTAGGAAGGTGGTCCAAAGAGATGCTAAAATAAATGTTAGTTGATCCCTGCTCTTTTAAGAACCAGGGTTGTTTAAAAATGCACTACAAGAAGTTGAATTAACATTTGAATTGGATTGAAATTCCAGCGATAATGCAGTTATAAATAAATGCAGTCTTCCACTCTGGCCCATAAATTAGTAAAGCATATAAAACTTTTTTTTTTTTTTTTTTTTTTTAAATGCTTACATAAAATTTTCAAAAAGGCTGTCAAGCTTATGTTCATAATTCAGCAACCTTTTACAAAATTACACTTCATGGGTTCACATGAATTTCTTAGAATTTTTAATTCAACTTCCTTAAATTCAAATTTTTATTGCAATTCTTAAATTGGTGCGCAACCCTGCTAACTGCATACACACTTGACCTCTGACCTCTCAGAGTGAGTGTAGTGTCATTTTGAGACTGAAACCAAGAACGAAGTAGTGGCATAAATATATTATCATCTTGATTCCTGAGGAATATCAAGTTGTGCATCTCTTGTAAATATATAGCAAATAATACAGTGAATAAATAATTCCCATCATGCCTTAGGTCATCATTATAATTGAGACAGTGATGGTGCTCTGATTCACCCTGGACCCATAAGCCTCAGCAGCTGAGAGCTATTAAAGAGTCTGACTATTTTAGGAGACCTGGTGAGATCAGTCTCTAGCTCCTCTGTTTGCAAACTCTATTTCATGCCCCTATCTCTATTAATTAAGACAAGAGACATAGACACACACATGCACAGAATCAGACTGCTCAATAAGACTGCTCATCTTACCCTAGAAGTACAAACAGCGCATCTCTAAGGAAGTACATGAAAGTCCAGTTAGTCTAACCAAGAGATGATGATGTTATTCAGTCTGGTTAACCATGCTAGGCATTTATTTTTTTCTTGCTTAGAAAGACATCTGTAGTGAATTATGAAAAGTGGTTTCAATTGTCAGTCGATACATGTAATCACAAATACTGCTGACAGCTGAAGAACAGCATGCTGAGTAAGATGTGCAGCCATCTCTCTTCCAGGTAGGAATCGGAGGACATTTTCGCTGCCCTTCCTGTCGGCGTGAGGTTGTCTTGGACCGTCATGGAGTTTATGGACTGCAGCGCAATTTACTCGTGGAGAACATTATTGATGTTTACAAACAGGAGTCTGAAAGGTCAGATGATAGAGAGAGATCCTAGATGTGTGGTAAACCAAAAGTTGTGTCAGTACAGTAAGTGTTTAACTGATCTTTAATTTATTGTAAATCAATGTGTCTCCAGCTCTAGGCCTCCACCGAAGCCTCCTGCACTGTTCAGCTGTACAGAGCATGAAGATGAGAAGCTTAATATTTATTGCCTCACGTGTCAGGTGACCTCCTGCTCTCTCTGTAAGGTGTTTGGGGCCCACAAAAACTGCCAAGTAGTTCCCCTGCCTGATGTTTACCAGCAGCAGAAGGTGTGTTCTTCAAAACATTTGTGTCGTCGTGTTACATTTTCACATCTTGCACTAAATAAATAATTTCAATTCCTATAGGCTGAACTCAGTGACAGACTTGCAACTTTGGTTTCCACAAATGAACATGTTCAGTCATTTGTTAATGAACTAGAGGCACTCCACAGGAACATAGAGGTTTGTGTGGATCTTTTACAAAGTCTTGTAAATACAACATCAAAAAAACATTAACTACAAACAATGATCTGTTAATCCACACAATTATACTTTGACAGGAAAACAGCAGGATCCAGAAACAGATTCTGTGTGAGAGGTTTGATCACTTATCTGCCATTCTGGAGGAACGTCGTAAGATCATGACCCAACAAATCACTTCTGAGCAGGAAGAAAAGACTGGCTGGACCCAGTATTTACTGCAGACATACAGTGAGCATGTAGACACAAACTCAAAGTTGATCCAGGCAGCCCAGAATGCAATAGAGGACCCAGAAATGGCTTCTTTTGTGCAGGTATACTATAACTTCTGTGTGGGGCTCCTCAGTAATCTTACATTTTGAATGCCAAAAGCATGCAATGTTTGATATATATTTTTATCTCTGCTTTATAGACCTCACAAGATCTTATTGAGAAGTAAGTCTATTTGCAAATTCAGCAAGACTGTTGAAATAATATTTGCTTAAATCAAACAAAAACAGTATCTTTCCTTTTCCCTGAAGGGTTGGTAAAGCATCAAACTGCTTCACTCAGGAGACCCTGGATCCTGACTATGAGAAGATGGATCACTACAGAATGGATTTTGATGCAGAGGAGAGAGTTCTGTACCAGCTGGATTTCATGGAGAGTGAGCATCAGAGACCCAATAAATTAACTTATCATTTATTTTCACAATTTCTCTGATTAATACTGCCAACTTTGCAGTTGAAGAAGAAGCGGAGGAAACACCTGATGAACCAGAGTCAGAACCTGAGTCTGAACCTGAACCTGAACCGGTGCTGACCCCAGAACCTGACCTTGAAGCAGATCAGGATCTGAAATCAGAGGGTTCTGAGATGATGAGTCCCACACCAGAGATAATAGAGGACACTTGTGGACAAGCAGACAGTTGTAGAGACATCAGAAAAGTGGCTGTGTATGAAAAGAATGGCTTAAGCACGACACAGGTACATTCATCTACTAATGTGTGCATCTGCAGTCTCAGTCAAAGTTCTCAAGAACATTTTCTGGACACCTAAATAAGAACACCTAACTTGAGACTTATTAGATATAATTGTCTGTGGTATTTAAGGTTTATTGAAATATACATCAGTAATTGATTCTTTTCTATCTTTCCTTTAGATTGTCACTCTAGTCTTTTATTTCCTGGGCTTTCTGGTCATCCTCCAGCGAGTATGGGGAAACATTCAGTGCCTTATTTGGATATAGCAGAGGTGAAGAGACATGGTCTCCAGGTACTAATAATGCTCACATGTTATTCTGAATAAAAACAAAACCAGAGATTTTTGTTTAAATGGGAGGAAGGTGTTAAGATAGACTGGATTAGTATCATGTCTCTATGTTCTTGCATAAAAGTAAAGTCACTTACCAAGTTTTCTGCAGACTGGCACAGCTGTGAGCTCAGAACTTGAAGGACTGAGCCCTCCAGTGGTCACCAGTGAGATGATTCGTCTCTGATTCTACTGACTCAATCCTCCAAAATAAAACCAGAAGCTCAAAGAAAGAATGATGACTTGCTACTGGTCAGGATGGGTTCTCCTCCCTTCTTGAAAAAAATCTTCTTTGTGTTTGTGCAAATAATTAAAACATTGTATACACTTATTTTTGGATCTGTTTTTGTTTGCCCAATAACATTGACTGTTCTTGCTGTAATAGTCAGTGAAAATTCTCGCCATTTGTTAGACGAGTACTCCAAGACTATATAATTTGAAACACCCATCTACCAATTTGGATTCACTCTAGATTTGGTTGTAAGGATGTGAATGAATGAATAATGTTTATAATGGATGAATTTGTTTGTATGTAATCTTATGAGTTGGCTTGAACTAAAACGCTGATTTTCTTTTTTTCTTTTCTCTTTTCTCATTGTGTCAGCATTGACTGTCTAATGGCTTGTGCAATGCATTATGTGAAATTTTAAGAAATTGTAAATCATTGTCATAAATTGACATAAATGTATTTTCTTCATTGTGTCAGACAAATACAAATGAGTTAATTTTTGGTTACAGAGCAGAGCAAAGGACATGCAAAGGAAAAAAACTGTGGCCATGAATTAAAAAATTTGTTCAATTTGTTAATTAATTCCTACGTTTTAGGTAGCCTAATTTGTGGGTTATGATTTAACTAAATAAAAACTAGGGAGCAAATTATGATTAAATCAACAAATTAATAAAATTTGGCCACAGTCAAGTTATGGGAACAAATTTTTAATTTGTAGCACAATATTTATTTTTTCTTCAATGAAGTGTCTGTGGGGCTCTGTATGATTAACATCTCATTGAAAGTTGACATGAATGGAAAGTTACAACTGTCTTTTCTTCCCAAATGTGAGGTATATCCCAGTGAAATCTCAAATGATTAAAATGTAGGATGGGATTTTGTCCATCTGGAATGAATTTGATTATTGTTTTGACTCAGTCAGAGAAGAGTGGAATATTAGAAACAGTGACATTGCAAAGGAAGTTGTTTTGATTAAAGGCACATAAATATTCAAAAAATCATGTGCATGGATAAATCGTTTATAAACACTGCAATATTAGGCCTAAAAATAGGCCTAATAATGTGAACGGATAAAAAAAATATTTCATAAAAGTAAGAATTGTCCATTTTGATTTCATGATGACTTTATAGACGTTCTCGGTTCAGTCGGTGAGCTGTTGATTCAAGAATCGCTGTCACTGATTGATTTCGATCCATGAACGCATCTCTGAAGAGATCTGACTAAAAATCCGTTCGCTACTCGCACCTCGCCAATGCTATGTAGAAATAATCTAAAGAATCGTCTAGCCGTAGGGATTGATGAATAAATCAAAGTCTGCTCATAGCTTGGCACAAAGTCCCTCACGAAAATGTAATCATGGATTTACTACAAATAAAACCCAAGAAAGCAAGGTTAGTTAAACCATGGTAACCACAAATTAACTCTGGTTTCGCAACATCAACCGTACTTTAACCATGGCATTTGTAGTAAACTGTTTAAAAAAAAAACTGACGTGTACTATAATACAACCACGGTTAATTTTCGTCCGTTTTCTAATTATAACAGTTTAATTCGTTCAGTTAGTATTCAGTTTGCTTACATGCTTTTCTTAATCACTTCATAACTTATCTGTTAGATTTTCCTAAAACGAAATAACAGTCTGGGACAATGGTATTTTTCTCAGCGGTTTTATTTTTATTTAAAAAAAAAAAAAAAATGTTCTCAGTTGTTTTGTTGATCTCGAGACGCAGTAGACGTCATCTCCTGGCGCCGGAAGGAAAGCGCACTTGGGCAGCTCTTCAAGCTGAGCTGGCTGATCGCTCGGGATCTTGTGTTGGCTTGTCAAGCGCTTTTGGATGTTTTGGTAGTGGAGGGAAGACACGTATTTACGCCTCGCAGAGCTTTTTTCCTCTGAATTACGTAACTGTCAAGACAACATTTTGAAGGTCTCAGCCGACGACATGGATTCCGCCAATCAAGGTAAACAAAAACATAGCAATCCAACACAATACACTGGATTGATACAACCGTTTATATGTTTATGGCGTAATGTAGAGTAGCTGTAGCCTTATCTCTGGATCCCAGCGCTGTGAATGTGTGGTGGTGAAGGGGAGATCAGGGCAGGGCAGGCGATCAGGTTACTAATGCATAACAAAAACACATCGAGTGCAGGTGTTTGCGTTACAATAATTTGATTTACATCGAAATCACAGATGATGAAGGGAAATTATGGTTCCTTTTCTCGGTGTTTAACGTGTGGCATATGGCGTGGCGATTTTCCACTTGGATATGGGATGATATTATTATTAAACCGTTAGTAAAGACAACACCACTCCTTTATCTGTTGTGCCATATAATGTGATGCTATTTAAATAGGCAGTTTAGGGTCAGTGAGGGGCTGATGACATTTCTCATTAATATAGCTCAGACCCACGTGACATCTCTTTCACAGACTGACCTAAATTGAGCAGTGTGATCAAACCTTTGAACTGTTCACACGTGTGTATTGAATGGCTGGAAAAAATACATGAACAATTTACTGTGTATTATATATAGTTATATGTATGCATTTTCACTCACTTTCATTGTACTGAAATTTCTGCTGTTTATGCTTTTATGTCTGAATGTGAGTTAGATAAAACGCTTGCGTGAAGAGTGATTATAGGTTCATGCTGACAGGATGAATAACAATTAAACAAGGGCTTTTACTTTTTAGTGGTGATGTATTTACTATGGAAAAGGTAAATTTGGTGGAACAAATCGAAGGATTAATAAGCTTTAGTTATATCACGTTGATAAATCACAAATTGCTACTTTCTAGTCTGTTGCAGGTGGTATTGCGGCGGGACATTCTCATTTTAGAGAGCATTTGATTGGTCAAAAATCGTTGTAGAACAGGATGAGTCATCAATATTTTGGTTTAATTTTCCCTAGACTATAAAAATTAAATATAGCTGCTATAACTTAATTTTGTCAGTACATACCCTCAAACCTAATACACGTTAGTTACAGTGCAATTACATAAATACGTATTTTCATCAAATTATTTTTTCTGTTGTTTTCTTGAAATAACTTCTAGAAATCAGTTTAGTAGTATTATTTATTCATATATGTTTTAAGGGAAAAAATTTTTTTGTGTATCTTTGTTTTGCAATTCTGTTTAGTGTCACAGAAATTCTGCACTTCATCTTTAAAACATTATTATTATTATTATTATTATTATTATTATTATTATTTCAATTTTACAGACATCAATCTGAACTCTCCACATAAAGGCCTGGGCTCTGACTCTCTCTCAGATGTGCCTGAAGAGAGGGGGGCGGCCGCTGTGAGTCCTGGGACTCTCCCTCCGGGTCTAACAGAGGAGGAGGCAGAGGAACTGAGACTGGAGCTCACCAAGGTAAACACCAACAGCCACTGCACATCTTCCCCAGTATATCATCAGAGTAGGGCTGTTAATTTAACATGTTATTTCAGAGTGATTCATTATAAACAGAAGTAATTCATACATTCATGTTATTGATTACGTTTCTAAACAAACTGTGGCATCTTGTTAGGTTGAGGAGGAGATCCACACCTTACGGCAGGTGCTGTCAGCTAAAGAGCGCCACGCATCGGAGCTGAAGCGTAAACTGGGCCTCAACCCACTGAGCGAGTTCAAACAGAACATCACCAAAAGCTGGCAGGATGTCCAGACCTCAAACACGTAAGAATGCACTTCTTGTACATGTCCTGCTTACTAGGGCTGTGCAATTAATCGAATTCGATTATCATGCGCATCTCGTCAGTAAAGCTGGTTCAGTGATTGGCAGACGAATCGCCTTCGATTATGAATGCGATATTGCCTAGCTTGTCAGTGAACTACGGCTCTGTGTAGTAATTGCCGCTCCATCTGAAAGCAGGTGATGGCGATTTACTGCCAATCACTGAACCGGCTTTACTGACGAGATGCACATGATAATCAAATTTGATTAATTGCACAGCCCTACTGCTTACACAAACCCAGGAGGTATACAGTCTTCTGGGTTGCCATATGCAAAGTCAAACCCTAAACCTCCTTCACAGACCCTGCAGGAATGACAGTGATTTGACATAATTCTGGACAAAATTTTGAACTAAAAGGGTTTGTTGTAGTGGCTCTGTATGATGGCAGATGCAAGTTGGTAGCTGGTTCTATCAGTGGAGGAATTCATGGGAGAACTGAAGCCTTTCTAACTAATCCAGCTTCAATGTGCTCTCTTCCAGCTCACACACATTCCTCTTGATTTATGCTGCTGGACATCAGCCTAAAAATAAAGAGTCACAGGTGTCCAATTGCATTTTCTGCAGGATTGTACATTACATAATGAAAGCATTAGAAAAAGCTCTTGAGTGCCTTTTCAGCTAGAGGAGATGACCATTGTTTTCTGTGTATATTATAGACGGCATCTATGCCATCAGCTGAAAGTCCTTCAGTATAATTGTTTTATCAGTTAAAAAATGGCAGTCCAGTTTCAAAGGGCTCTGTGGGAGGATTGTAGCCGACTCAGACATGAATCACCACCATTTATTGTGTTCCAAGCTGGAGCTCATGGCCATTGGTTTGAGTGTGACTCTCAAGATCTTAGACAAACAACAGATGTTTGCTGTGTTTGATCCTGTAGGTGGAAAAACTTTGGTGGTTTTATGAGTATGTGTAGTATTTTACAGGACTTTATTGAGATTATGGTCCTGGTCAGTACCTTTGGCCCTTAAAAGCCTCAGGTTGCATGGGCCAAGACTGGCTTTATGTGCAGTTGACTACTATATTGGTAGACTAATGTTAGCCTACCAAAACATGTGATTTCATTTTTGTTATAGCATAATCACCCTGTGGGTAGTTTAGGATAAAGTGCCTGTTATTCATAGGATCCAGCCCTGTTTTTAACTATGATAACATAATGTTCATATTTTCAGAGTTGCCTTAAACTGATATAAAAATGTTTGCCCAAATGTATGTTAAACCAAAGATCAAATCTGCCTACAAGCTGTAGGTAAATATGATTTTACAGTAAATATAATTTTTGTTCCAATAGCAAAATAAAAAAATTAAAAAAATCTAAAAGAGGGAAAAAATATAGACCATTTATATTAGAGCCCGACCGATTTGGTTTTTTGGGGCCGATACCGATATTAGGGAGTAAAAAAGGCAGATATCGATATATCGGCCGATATTCTTTGTGTATTATAGGACAGTACAATCAAAAGTTTGGAACTTCCCATTCGTGTGTCCAAACTTTTGACTGGTACTGTATTGTGCAGTATACATATACTGGTACAGTATACATAAACAGAATATATATACATAAACACATTTTTAGCAATGATAACTCAAATGTGGTGATCAAGCACTTATAACGATGTGACAAAAATATGTAATGGAGGCAGGGTATTTAACAATAAACTTTACTATCCAAAATGAGCCTGACATCAGTGCACTTAACAGTACACATCACATCACTTATAAATAACTTTAAAACACAAATAGGCATATTTACCGATATATCTGCAACAAGCTCATATCGGCCGATAAAAGCGGCAAAACGATATATCGGTCAGGCTATAATTTATATGATTGGAAATTTTTTTTTAAATATGAAAAAAAACTTAAAATAAAAAATATTTTAAAAAGTATAAAACTGTAAATGTACATAAAATGTTTACACAAAAGTGAGCGTTTATTTTGCACAGTATCTACTCAGATATATTAAAATTAACCACTGGCAAATAAAAATGGCCAAATATCAGCAGAATAATTTGCCTAGCCAATATTTCAGTCTGTCAGTACTTCAAACCATGGAGTTATTGGTTTGTAGTCAGTCAGAGTTAGTTATCAGTAACACCATATTCTGCTTTAGTGCTGTGCCGTTGAGCTCTGCTGTAGGCAGCACATAACCACGTCTGTGTTTTTTAGCTATGTGGTGATGTCACAGAAGCTGGGCCAGTGGAATGAGAAGGTTGCAGGGTGTGATATGTGAGTGTTTGACTGCTTCGGCACGTATTTGCAGTGAATGCATGAACTCCTCTCACCTACTCTCGACCTGTCAGTGAGAATGGAGCCTTTGAACACCTGAAGCCAGTGTGTTTCAGGAGAAGACATAACTTCTACCCTGGGGTTTTTTTCTGCTCTGCTGATCACAAATCAATGGATGCATTGCATCGAATTTAGATTCAGGTGTTCAAATGCTCCACCCCTTGATGGGTTAAATAAAACCATGCATATCAAATACAGCCCAACACAAATAACTAAAACCTGTCTCTCAAACAGAGATGCTATGATCTGATCTCCTGTAGCATTGACTCTAACCTGCTGTACAATGTATATATTTGTCAGCCCAATTAATTCTCCACTCGACTAACTGAAACTTTTGCCACATGATGAAGGCCAGAGGTATTTTTGCTTTTTAGTTGAAATGGGTGTCTAAAAAAAGTGACTCATGTCTCGCATATATTTTTGACTCTTCTGTTTTTTTCCCCTTCACGGTCTCTTTGTCCACCCATGCAAGTAATATTCCATCTCTGAAATACTCAGGACTGTTTGCTTCTTTAAAAATTATGCTGCGTTCATGTACAATGTCTGAATTATCAGCCGCTGAAATTCAAATCAGCTATTCACATCCTTGCCTGTTCAAATTATTTGTTTCTATAACAGTGCTTTATGTCTGCAAATAATTAATCGCTGCATTAATTCACCTCTATACTGCATATACGCTACTATTCAAAAGTTTGACAAAAGTTTGGGGTTGATAAGATTTTTAAAAAATTAAAAGATGTCACTTAAGCACAACAAGGCTGCATTTATTTGATCAAATGTAATTTATAAAGAGTAATATTTTGAAATAATATTACAATTTAAAAGAACTGTTTTCCATTTGAATATATTTTAAAATGTAATTTATTCTTGTGAAGACAAAGCTGAATTTACAGCATCATTACTCCAGTCTTTAGTGTCACATGGTCCTTCAGAAATCATTCTATTATGTTTGATTTGATGCTCAATAAATATTTCTTACTATGATCAATATTGAAAACAGCTATCCTGCTTAATATTTTTGTTTTCATATATTTTCAGGATTCTTTGAATAGAAGTTATTGCTCTCATTTTTAACAATTTAATGTGTCCTTGCTAAATAAAATAATTTGTTTTAAAAAAAAAATCATTCATACCCCAAACTTTTGAATGGTAGTGTGTGTACTTTTACAAATTATTAAAAGTGCACCAGATTACACCACTATACTAAGCATAGTATATCAAACAGGTTCTTAGCTACTACCAGCTGTTGAAGCCGCTGCCATTTTGCTTGATTTAACATATCAAGTGAGAGAAACCAACTCTTAGACCAAAAACAGAGTTTTTTTTTTTCAATGGCTTGTATAAGTTAAATTGTATTGTCAGTAATTCTGACAGGTTTAGCTGTGTAGACAGGGTTGTCATGAGAGGGTTACTCTGGAATCAGACTAAGGTCTTCTATGGTTTTCCACCGGTCTCATGACTTTTAGTGGCAGTCCTGATGTAGTTGGAGGTTTAGCTGGACCTGTCAGACAAGCTACGTTATCACGAGTGTGTGTGAGATCTCCCACTTCCCTCTTTACACACACAGTTTGAGTCACATTCAGACAGAGACGTCTACGGAGAGCGCATGTGTTTGTGTAAGGAAAGTCTTGTCATGTTCAGATGAATGAATGCCACGTCTGTAGCAGTAAAGGCCAATTAATGCTTCCTGAGTCCATTCTGCAGTTTTGTGCACTTGCTGTAGTCATGAATATTACATCAGGGTCCACTTTGCAATATCCTAACATGCTACTTTGCTAACATGCTACTTCTTTCCCAATAGCCAAGGTGGTTTGTAATGTCTTTTTGACTTTCAAGATTTGCTGTCTGTGACTTTTTGTGCTTGAAAGCTCTAGTATACTCGCACATCTTATTTGAGCACACAAGTTAAACAGCAGGAGTTTGTGTTTAAGAAGGATGTCAAATAAACTGGTGTTGTTTTTCTCTGGCTTTGCAGTTTAGCAGTGCTTGTGTTTTGTTTGTGAGGCAGCATAACTGTATAATCATCATTTTAGAAATGAAATGTTGTATGTGTGTGTGTTTATAGCACGTTGTGATTAAGAAAGTGGAGATTTGAATGTATTACCCTGTTCGTTTGTACTGTAGATATCTTTCAGCTTCTGCCACTCTGGATGACATTGCCAGCTCTGAAGTGTGAGTTACTTCATTCTTTATGTTCATTTTGTGTGTTTTCAAGGATATTTTCTGATCTCAATAAGGTCATGAATGGTTATAAGATTAAAAGGTGGCTTGCTATGCTTCATGGATATTTTGTTGCTGGGTTATTAGATAATACAGTCTTATATTGTGTTTCTAAGTAGTGTGAATTGCAATTGCAAATGTGCATTACCATTTAAGTTTGAGGTCTGTAAGATTTTTAAAAAAATCTTTTATTCTTACCAATGCTGCATTTATTTGATCAAAAATATGATAAAACAGTAATATAATGAAATTATTACAAAAAACCTGTCTCTTCAGATTGATTTAGAAATCATGATCCTTCAGATGTCATTCTGATTTGCTGATTTGCTGCTCAAGAAACATTTCTTAGTATTATCAACCATTTTGCTGCCTAATGGATTTATGGAAAATATGGAAATAAATTTTTTTTTCAGGATTCTTTGATGAATAAAAAAATTCAACTGAGCAGCATTTATTTGAAATATTTTGTAACATTTTTGCCATAACATTTTCCACATTTGTGTCCTTTCTGCAAAAAATGTATCAGTTTCTTTAAAAACAGAATCTTACCGCAAACTTTTGAATGGTAGTGTATGACCAACTAACTTTTCTTGGATGACTTTAAGGGTTCTGACTGGGGTTTGTCATCTGGAGGCCGTGGTCATGTTGACTAACTCCTGAGAAGTGGAGAGGTTTATGGACATTGAAGGGTTTTACATAATTTTTCTCTCTCTCTCTCTCTCTCCTCCCCCACATCCTCTTCTCTCCGTGTTCTTCCTTTGACAGGTATAAAAAGACTCAGGAAACGCTGTCTCAGGCTGGACAAAAGACCTCAGCCGCCCTCTCCACCGTTGGCACGGCCATCACCAGGAAACTGGGTGACATGAGGTATGGCTCAAGTCAAAATGCCCACCCTTGTTCTTCCTGTGTTTCTCTAGTACTCTTATTCCAGTCACAAATTACAGTGTGACTCTGCATCTTTTCGTTTAACTTGCATGTTTTTATTTAATTTACCGTTTTTCTTAGGTAATATGAATTGAGACTAACACATGGTTCCTGGTTAATGTGTGTTGTCTAGCTGAGCATTTCAGTTCTGTTGTGTCAAAACTGCTCATGATTTATCTTAAACTGCATTTCTGTTCATGTTTATGCATTTCATGGACTTACATTGGATCTCCATCACATGCTTTTGATTTTATTCATTCTGTCTTTGGCTTTGTTTAGACGTGTAGAAAAAATCCACCCAAAATTCATTGATTCTGAATTCCAAAAAAGAAGGAAAATACAATCCAAACAACAATCATATGTGCGTTGAAATCTAATGAAATCGCAGTGCAGACAAAAGTTTGGATTAGAAACTGAATTGGATTTGCATACAGTGTGAACCAAGCCTTCAAGTCTGTGTTTCCTCTGTCCCTGTTCTCTTTGGTTATTGATCCACGCTTTTGTGTCATATCCTGCTGCCGTTCATCATCACTGTGAAGCCATTATTATCCATAATGAGTGTTAATGCAGTGCGGCCACAGTCATCAGAGCCACTTCAACTGTAACGGCTGTTTTACTCCTCATATGATGAAAAGAAGCTCTACCTAACTTGTTTTCCTGGCTCCTGATTCACTTTACTACATAGGCCATCTCTGTTCTTACCATTATTTGCACACATTTATTTAACTTCCCTCACCACTCCAAACACAAACAGAAGGAAGAAGAAAAGGAGTTTTATGAAAGCCTGAATTTCCTTCTATTGAATGTGACCTTTTGGTAGTATGTACTCAATGTTCTGGCATGCAGAGGGCCTGAGACTTAGTTATAAGTATCAAAATCATTAGCTGCTCAATAAATCTAATCTATGAAATCAATAAATTTATGAATTAAAACTCTGCTGCTCTGTCGATCCAAGTGTCATTTTTCATGCATTTGACAAATAACTGTATTATTCAAATTTATTAGCCACATTTATCCTTGTTTGTGTCATTTAACATCTATCCATCTTATTCAGCCCCATGTAATGGTTTGATTGTTTTTTGGTTCATTTCGCTATTCTCCATATTCCCTCAACATCAGAACAAGCGTTCTCATAATTTGTTCTTCCTGCTTGCTTTGGCCAACCTGATTGGTTTTGTATTCCTGCTTTCTTTTTAAACGCTGCCCTTGCTTGGTCTACAGAGCTCTTCCTTTCTCTAACTCCTTTGGGTAAGACTGGTTAATGTCACCAAAAAGTTAATGCTTAACATGGAGCTCTGTTTGTAATACCAAGCCCATTAATTTTTAAAAATGTATTTAATTATCATTTGAATGTAATACTGATTTTAATGTTATTTTAGCTCCAAAACCCAGCTAATTTTGATTATGCATGATTCCAGTGCTATTTAATGTGATTTCTTTTTAAAGATCTCAGATATACTAGCAGTCTGTGTGTGGTGTAACCCAGCTGATCTCTCACTTGCTGTCCTTCTTGCTTGCTAATACACACAACTTTTTCTCCTTTTAATGCTTTCGAAGTAGCAACTACTCCATTCGCCATTCAATAAGTATGCCAACTATGAGGTAAAGTACTAGGGTAAACCACTGACCCTCAACTCAAATGGTTTCTTATTCATTAGACATTAAAATATTAGTCATTTGTGTGAAAAAATGTACACCTTTACACTTTACACTCGATAAAAGTTTTTCTTTGCATGCTTGTGGTGTTTAACCTTTTATCTGCCAGTTTCTTTACTTAGCCCACTTGCTCATGTCTAATTAACTGTAATGTTTCTTCTGCTATGAATTCTGGGATTAATGCATGTTTTGTTAAATAGGAACTCTCCAACCTTCAAATCATTTGAGGACAAAGTTGGAAACATCAAGGTAAGGCTCACTTTTGAAATTGGGTCACTGACATGATGCTCATTTTTGGCAGATCTATTAATTTATTCAAAAATACATTTAATATATTTAAAATATTGACAAAAGACAAAAACAAAGACTTTTGTCCACCAAATCTAAGTCATGTGGTACAATCATGCAGAAACAGAAAACAAGAAATTATATCGCATACACTATTAAGTGTCTCGTATGCTCACCAATTCTGCATTTATTTGATCAAAAACAGTCAAATTTAATATGAAAAATTATTACAATTTAAAACAACTTTTTTCTATTTTAATATATTTTACATATATTTTTTTTAATGTATTACTGTAATGGCAAAGCTGAATTTTCAGCAGCCATTACTCCAGTCTTCGGTGTCACATGATCCTTCAGAAATCATTAATATTCTGATTTACTGCTCAGGAAACATTTATTGTTATCAATGTTATTATTATCAAATTACTAAATGTAAACTTTTGTTAAAAAAATCTTGTGTAGAGCATGTCTAAGTACTTAAAACATGCTTTTTATACTTGATTTAAAAAAAACTATTTTTTCTTTATCCTGGGATCTCTGTGTCCTGCTTGTTTCTAAATGGTTTTTCTGTTTGTGTGTCTCAGTACAAGGTGGTTGGAGGCAAAGCCAATGGTGAAAGTGCCCACTCTCCGAACGAATCAAACCCGGTGCAGGACAACGCTCCGTTCTGAGAGCCCACCCTCTTGATTTAAACACTCATCTCATTCTTTGTGAATCCTGACTACACCCACATTTCCGTTCTCCCAGTTCTCCCATTCTCTCTGAATCCTTTCATCCTTCCTTCCTCTGTCTCCTTTGATACCCCTCCACCTACTGCTAGCATGTGCTTGCTCATCTCACTGAAAACACACACGTAGTACAGATTCTGTGACATGAAATCATCACAGGTTGTACAAAAGACAAATGATGAATCATTTTGTATTAGAAACTATTTTACACTGCTTTGCATAATGTTTTTACATAACTTTTATCTATATATGACTGTAAAGGAATATAAATAACTATATTTAAACAGTACTGCCAAGCAGCATTCATCAGGCGGCAGAGGGGTACAAAATACACAAAGAAGAAACATTTAATTCTGAAGGGGGGAGGATTTTAGACCAATAGTGAAGAGAAACTTGCTGCAGGTTTCTATGCTGCTGAGCATTCAGTTGAGTTGTTTTTTTTTACTCTCAGTACAATGTGAAGCGATGCTTTGCTGTACACCTGGTGAATGTCTGACCTTCTCAGTCGGCCTTACACTCGCAGTCTATATTGCTTTATTGGTCTGTTGCTGGTAAAATGTTACACAGTTGTTTTTTGCTTTATCTTTTTTTTTTTTACCTTTACTCTTTCTTGCTCTTGTTCAGTTTTTTTTTTTTCATTGATGGGAATGTTTGATTTATGCCTTTGCTTTGTGCCATGCTGTGTGTGCCAGTTAGTAGATGCCATAGACCTTTTGCTGTCAGAATGTTACACGCACACACACACACACACACACACACACACAAACAAACAAACAAACAAACAAACAATCACATCACAAAGATCACTGTTCAATTTTAAGAAATAAAAATGCAGTTTCTTTCATGTGCACTAATCCAGTGGCGAGTAAGTCCTGCTATGTAAGTCTGGTTTAATTTCTTTTGTTAGTGGCATTTGTTGATTTTTCCCAACAGACGTGAACACTAGTGTTGTCTGTATGGTAGCACAGTCACTTTTGACCTGAAAGATATTGGAATATATTTCATTATTAACAAGTGTAATCTCTTATTTTTCTTCATTTTTATCTGTTCTATTCTAATATTTCATTCGCTTATATGGGTGTCAGTGGGTGGCCTTGTTTGAGTATATTACACAACGATAATTACATGCCTTATTGGGTGAGATGCAAAGGATTACATACATTTGACTGACTGGTGCATATGATGAGATGCCAAGATTACGTGATTTTCTTCTGGAACATGTGATTCCATAGAATTGTGTGGATACACCTGTAGGTCTGCAAATGGTGAAAAGATGAGAAAAGTTTGTGAACATTCAGAGGGAAAGGACTTTTTTTTTTTTTTTTCTTTTTTTTTCTTTTTTTTTTGAGTAGTCATTTTCGGGAGGTTGTTTAGGGAACAGGCACCATATAGCTTTAAATTAGAGATCTCAGCCTAGCTATTCAGATTTAAAGGTTCAGATTGTTTTCCTTTAGAACAACAGTGGTGTAATGCTTCATTTATTTTTGTCAGTTGTTTGTATATCAATAAAGCATTCGTTCAAATGGCCTTTGGTTTGATCTTTCCACTTCTTTTCATAATGTTAGTAACATACATTTGCCAGGAGGTGGCAGTACAGTACTTACTGGAGAGGCCATGTGCTTCCACCATAGACCGTTTTAAAAAAAATCTTCTACACGCTCCTCGCACGTTTTACGCAAACATGCCATTGGAGGATCTTTTCAGCTTATCTTTCTGTTGTATTATTGCATTTTAAATATATGTACATTTAAATTTGACCAGAAATGCAAATATTGTAGAGTTGGATAAAATGTTACATTTTGGCTACATTTGATCAAGGGCCTTCAATCAAGTATTTGGCCCTTCATAATAAATTAAAGCAATAAGCCCCAAGAAGCCGTGGTTTACGGTGAATTTATAACAGCTAAGGGGCGTTGTTAGGCACGACGCGAAGTTCACTGTAAACCTTGGCTTCACGGGGCTTATTGCTTTTATAAAACGGTTATTCCATATACATAGTGAGGTTTCACAAAATAAAACAGAGCAAATAATGTGTAATGATATTAATAAAAACATTATTCTTTCGCAAAACAATGTAGTTCCTCAGAAACGGTTGTGGTTCCAACCATAGACATAATATAATATGTTATATTATTATAATAAAATATATATTATAATAAATATATGTCTATGGTTCCAACAAAGTGGTTGCTGAGCAACACACAAATGTAAACAAAAGTGTATGTTTGTAGCTGAGCCGTTGTTTGTAGAGTCATTTACAACGGCTTCGAACTTGCCTCAACCAATCAGAATCAAGGTTCTCCGGCTCTCCAAGGAACTATCGGTTTTATTTTAAAAAAACAAAAACAAACCAAAAAAAAAAAAAACGGTTGAGCACCTCTGCTTTACAGGACTGTAGGATTCACCGTCAGACTTTCAGCCAGCACAGGTATTCCCGGTATAAAAAGCTAGATTTCTAGTTAAGACTTTATAATAGCTCTCTTAAATTAATTGCTATTAAGCAATGTATATTTTTTCAGATCATTTGTTGCCATATTAATTAGCTAATAGTTATAAATTTAATTAAAATGGTTTAAATTCAATTTTATGTCGTATTCTTCGCGAACCCAAGTTCAAAACGGTAACAACAAGCAGTAAATTTACAATTATAATACAGTAAATAAAACTATTCATCTGACTTATTTTATTCCTTATTATCGTCTATATTTATTAATCCATTTTCCCCAGATTGTCCTTTATGGCTAAAAAGCAAACATCAGTCCTCAGTTTTTTTGTTTTTTTTTTAATATGATCTTCGCTATGTATAACTGTTTTTATTTTTTTTTTTTAAAAAAAAGCAGATTCTGATTAACGACTAATTCGCAATATTACACTTACACGTTCACTTTTAATGTGAATACTGAATAGCAGTGAATAGTGTTTGTTTTGCTGTAAATGATGAGTGAGAAATGGAGAAACATCGCAAAAACACACATTCCCTGACCGGGAATCGAACCCGGGCCGCGGCGGTGAGAGCGCCGAATCCTAACCACTAGACCACCAGGGATGTGCCTAGTATTGCTATGTCGAATATTATTAAGCTAACTCCCCAAAGTATTTCGTGATTAAAGTGGTATATAATCAATATGTTTATGTATATTATTGATAACCTTTTGAGGTATTGTGGACGCAATTTGTTACAAAACCAATATCTTCATAGTTTCTGAACATTTCCAGAGAGCAGAGTACTAGCCGTACTAGCCGTCCCAGCCCTGCTTCCGCTGGTTTGATCCGGTTCCGCGCTGAGGGGTTTATATAGAGCAGAGAAAGGCCACGCCTCCATTCACCGCTGCTAGTCGTGACGTCGTCTAACTGTATAAATTCAGGCGAACTAGTTGTTTTTGTTAGACAGCACTGCGGTAGATATTTCCGGACGTGGAGGGTCTTATCCATCCAAACCTTTTCAAATGGGCCCCGTCGCCTAGCGTTTTCTCCCCAAAGTCTCCGACTGAATTGAGTAGGGTGCTCTAATAACATCTGCAAGAGCGGCAAAAGAAGGTGAGATGGTGGTCTGCGCTTCATATTTTAAAGGGTGGTCATTGTTTGGGTCAGAGAATCTGAACAGAGTAACGCTAACGTTACATTTACTCTAAAACTATTAGTGTCGTGTATTTTGCTGTAATGGTGTATGTTTTCTCACATTTGAGACAAAAATGTTTCCTTTGTGATCTCAACTGCTGTAATTCCTATGGGATTACTGTAACTTCTTCGTGTAGCCTACTAAAAAATGCAGTAGGAAGCTTGTTTGTAATGAATGTCTGGTGTGGCATAATGTCAGTTTGGTTAGTCTTGTGGTTTGACACTTGAGTAATAATTACAAGACCAACATGTAATCAATTCAAGGTTTCAAACCACACGTGAGAGATAAAATATCTTAAATGCCTTCCCTGAGTCTGTCTTTATTCATTAAAATTCTTTCTCATTGTTAAGATGAGAAGTTATTATCTAGTTTGTATTATTTACATTTAAATAATGCTCAACATTAAATGTCTTCTCAATCTCTTCACAGGGTTTCCATCTAAGTCACTATTTACACAAATCTGTAAAATGGCAGCCATCCCATCTAGTGGTTCGCTTGTTGCTACTCACGACTACTACAGAAGTAAGTTGCCTTTGTGAGTGCTTTACTGTTATAGTTATATGCAACTATTAATTTTATTAACTATTAATTGACGTCATAAAGAGAATTTGCCTTATAAGACCGTTCCTTTTCAGGGCGCATTGGCTCTACATCCAGTAGCAGCTCGTGTGGCAGTTCAGAGTATAGTGGGGAGGTTATTCCACATCACCCAGGTGAGTTACGTTTCATTTCAGTCTCTTTTCACACACACCCCACCTCAATCAATATTTCTTTTGCAACAGTTTTGACATGACATGAAGATATTTACACACGTTATGCAACACAGTTTGCACCCACATCACAGCTCTTTTGAAATGGATACTCGTCTGATTGCTTCTGAGCAATCAACTGTTGAGGAAATCACTTTTGTGAATTACAAAAAGGACTATTGCTTTCATGCATTCATCAGCCTACATGTCTTTGTTTCGAGACTCTTTAACAGTGATTTGCGTTAGTGCCTACATCAATTGTGTACTAAATCCATTAGAAGATTAGACTGGTGGTGCTTTGCTTGTTCTGACCTGTGGTTTAATTGTGCTTTAGGTCTGCCCAAACAGGATTCTGGTCATTGGTGGTCCAGTTTCTTCTTTGGGAAGCAGAACCAGCCTGGTATGGGAACTCTTACTGAAGAGGCTCAGCAGAAGTGAGTCACAGGATTGAGTTTCACCCAAGTTGGTGCATGTAACGTGAAGGCCTTGCCAAGTGCTGATGCACTTTTAATTGCAGATTAAGTTGCAAACTTTAGATTTCATAACAAGGGGTGTTAGTTTGACATGAACTTTTTAAATTCTAAATCCCTTAATCTGATTGGCTCTCTGCAGGTCAGGGGTGGTGAGTGTGACCAGTGGGCAGGTGACATGTATTGCCCGGGAAATAGTGATGAGGCAAGCGAGCGACAGTAGCGATGGAGGCAAGTCGGAGGCGGGGAGTTCTCCTCATTCCTGAATCAGACAACAGATCAGGACACCAACGCTAGGGGACGGAATCGGCTCCCCTTTTCTTTTTCTTTTAATTTCCCATCCATATAATGGGCTGTCTTAGTTTTTTTTTTTTTTCTTTTTTCCCCTCCATTTTTTTTCCATTTTTTTGTATTCATTGTTTTATATGTATATATATCACATAATAAATGGAAGAGCTGAATCTTGCAAAAAAAAAAAAAAAAATTTTACATTTTTACACATCTGTAACACTGATGGAAATGTTTTTGTTACTTGTTGTCTTATCCTGTGTTTTTCAGCACAATAAATGGTCTTAAACAGCCCACTACTGCTATTGGACATCTATTTCATTTTGTTTTCTGTATTTTAAAGAAACCATACACCACCATCTCCCCTTTATAAATATGAGAAAAGACCCCATACATATAATACTATACGTATAATAGTGTACTAGAAGCTGGAGCTTTTTTTCTGGCATTTCTGCATTTATTAGCATAAGGCAGCATTTCAGACAGGAAGCAAGGTGGGAGAGAGAGAGGGGGACAGGATCGGGAAAGGTCTATGAACCAGAATTTGAACTTGGGACGCCCAAAGGACAATGGTGCTATATATCAATGCGCTGCCCACGAGGCTATTGGCACCAACGAGAGGAGATTCTATTTTCAGTTTATCTGCACATAGATATTTTGATGTACTGTATGATATGATTATGGGGAATTGTGGACGTGTATATCGTTATGTACTAATTTGTCTGTGTTCTAAGTGTGCAGAGAAGGTGCCCCCTTCTGCCTTTATTTCATATTAAGAATGATTTGGTTATATAACAAGCGTGCCTGAAGCTAAATTCAGTGCATCAGCTTTCAAAGTGGACTTTGGCAAGGAGACAAACAGGACTCTTGGATGGTAATTGAGGCAGACAGAATGTCATGACAATTGCTCTTGAGTGAAATGTGTTCTCCTCATACAGAAATGATCCAAAAAAGGCAACAGTATTCTAAATTTTTTTAGGAATTGTATTTTTAATTCAAATACATATTTTGAGCTTTGAAAAGGTTGAGTAGCAGGTGCAGGAATAAAGACAGGTTTGAAGTGCTCTTGAAAAGAATAAACAATTTTACAGGCATTTTGCTAAATTAGTGCATTGTGTTCTGAACAGATGACACATATTTCATGCTTTTGGTGTAAACCAAAAAGGACAGAACATCTTCAAAATAACAGTGAGTGGTAGACCAAGCACAGAAACAGTGAATATAGGAATTGCTCGCTAGAGATGACGTTGTACAGCTTTGTTCCCATGTGTACATGGATTTTCCAGGTCACTAAATTCTGATGGTTGGCTAGATACATGAAAAAGCCTCTTTGTGGCATGCTGACTCTGTTCTTTTTCCGACATCACTTCCCCTTTGTTTGCGGCAACAGGTCCCAACTAAGAGACTGTGACAGGTGCTGTGATTGGTGGTTTATTGAAGATGAGAAGAACTGTACTTGTTATGGGCAGAATTGAATGATGTCAAAATCTTTAAATGACTAATCAGTTGCCATATTGGCTATTTTCCATGTAGGCAATAGAAAATGTTTCTATGTATTTGAAAGGTAAAAGCTCTCCACAACTTTCAATGCCATGTCAAGTTAATCTTGATAATTAAATCTAACAGTATTATATGTCAAAACACATATTACAGATTAGGTTGGTCCAGGTGATGTGCGTGAAAAAAAGCAAATAAACGATGGCTATCTTAAAAGTTTGGATCTTTTACCTTTGCAAGGTAAGCAATTCTCCAATTTGTTCTTTTAGGAGTACTTTGTCTCATACTGGTGGTGGGGACAGGCCTTGCGTAAAGTGAGGCAGAATAAAGGCAGCGTATGGCTATATGGATATTTATACAGTATAATTACAGTATTGTTCAAAATTTTGGGGTCAGTAAGAATATTTTTCACATTTTGTTTTATTTTTCTAAATTAATACTTTTATTCAAAAAGGGATGAATGACTGATTTATAAAGTTCAGCTTTGCATCACAGTAATAAATTACATTTTAAAATATATTCAAATAGAATACACTTCATTTAAATTATTATAGTATTTTACAATGTTATGATTTTTACTGTATTTTTGATCAAATAAATGCAGTCTTGGTGAACATAAGAGACTTAATAACCCCAAACTTCTGAAGGATAGTGTATAAACTAAAAAAAAATATTCTCTAGCATGAAAAAGGCCTCTAGATCTCTAAAAAACAAACAAACAAAAAGAATAGAATTATTGGAGCAGCACTTTTAAACAGCACATTAACATACTGTGTCTGTAGAGAAGCATTTTTTTCCAGAGCTCTATACGTCATTCTTGTGCAGGTGTCTACTTCACCACACGATCAGCAGGACTTTGTCGTTTGGAAGAGGTTCCGCTGGATGCCAGGCTCTTTAAAATCACATTTATTGTCCAGCCATTGTTCATAGGCCCTAATCCTGTATTTAGACAGAAATACATGGTCTTGCTGCCAGTAGGGCTAAATGTACAACTATATAGATTGACAGATCTCAGTTTAACTCATACTATACCTTGGTGCTTGGATTTGGTCACCCAGACAGTCACTTGTCTTTGCTTTGGCTCCATTAAGTTATCGGAAAGACTACTGACTGCCTTCATTTTGTCTGTCGGGCAGATGCCTGCAAACAAAAACAATCACATGCAGAAACACATACACAGAATCTGAAGAAAACTCTCTAAATCCTCTTAGGCATGCGTTCTTTTTAAAAATAAATAATGCGTAATCCCTTCTGTAACTTTAGTCAAGATAAAGAGATCTTTTAAATGTAATATGAAACATTTTTAGTTATATATATATATATATTTTACATTTCTTTATATGTTTTTAGTACTCAGTACAGTTTAAGCAATCAAACTAGGTGTATTTCTGGCAACTCACTAACTTGGGACTAATGTTTTTATTTGATCAACAAATTAGTCAATGGCTACGTCGGTTGATAAGGCTAAAATTGGAACAATGTGTGCTGTACATTCAGGTACAAGTTCATTCATGAGACACAAACAGAGCTTTGGGAAACCGCAGATAGTCAGAATAACACGTGTTCTGTAGCTGGTTAAACAGAGGAGAGCTAAAAATAGTGCTGCACTTACTCCGATAAAACTCATTCCGAGCAAGGAGACACACAGGGGCATTTACGGTGGTCATGGTCAGCTTTTATGTGTAAATATGACAGAACCAAATGCTTGGAAAGTGGGGTGTTCTTTGGAACCTGGAAACATACAGCAAAGGAGGAGGAGTTAAGATCAGTGCTGAATGAGCTTTATTTTTTTGGCCAGGGAACAAATATACAAATATCAGAACCACATTAACATGACAGCAAAAAAAAAAAAATTGTTGAAAAAAAATGGTCAAAGTCCTACATGAGGAAAAACCACAAACTCTTATCATGCTTTAAAAAAGACAAAACTTGTTGACTCCACATAAAACAAACATGTTGATTATAGATGAATCACATGAGTGTTAAAAGTCAAAGAAAGGACTTTTGTCCCAGTTTTGCTCAAATTGTAAACAGAATAGGGTCGCGGAAGCCAGTAATATAAAGCCCAAAGTAGACTTCCGTATTTGCCAGGGTATGAACAGTCAAAAAGTAGGGAAGTGAAGGAATAAGAAGTTTAAATGTTGGTTTAGCAAAACCAATGTTGTTCTAAATATGACTGATTCAGCTCTAGTAGTCATTACTGAATGAATCAGTTTTAAACAAATCAGTTGAGTGAATAATTCAATGACTCACTCATAAAGGGAATCACTTGTGTTATTCCAACGCTATCTTACGACCAATTCGTACATATTTTACGAGGTGGCTAAATTGTACAAATTCATACGACCTCACTTATATGATTTTGTACGATTTGTCTAGACCCCAGTGACGGGTAGGTTTAGGGGCGGGGTTAGGAGTAGGTCATTCGTACAAATTCATACGAATTGTGCAACTCGTAAAATACGTATGATTTAGCAAAAATTGTATGAATTTGTATGAGTGAGGTCGTACGAATTCATACGAATTAGCCACCTTGTAAAATATGTACGAATTGGCGTGAGATCGGGCTGGTTATTCCAGAATGAATCAGTCATTTTAAATGAATCAGTCAAGTGAGTAATTCAGTGACATATACTGTACATATAGATGGTTCCTTGTCTCCATGTACTAGGTTATCGATGTAACTTGCAGAAAGACTGAAAAACAGTTGTTATGCGTGCCTGAGGGGAATTCACTAGGGCTAATGGTTGTCATTGTTGTGTGATTTGGTATGATTCCTGTTTGACTGATAGATCTCTGTCATAATCTTTATCTTCAGGGTGTGTTGGAGTATCTCTACCAAAATACTGTTCCACCTCTAAAAATAAAATCACTTCCTCCACACTAACACACAGCATGCGATCATAGCTGGACAGTGCTAATTATGGGAATGAACTTTACTCTATATAGCGAGCCAGAAATGTATCGTTTGATATACTGGTGATCTTGTTTTGATGCAGAATACAATGATTCTCAACAGCTCTGCAGTCTCCTGCATGACTCTTTCTTTTCTTAGACACAAAACAGGCTTTTTTATGTTAAGGCTCCCTTAAGCGCAAGACTAGTCTTGAACACTAATCCCTCACTGAGTCAACATGAAATTGGTCTTGAACACAAAAGCCTTTGTGTAAAGGTGGTTTAATCTGCAATGGCATAACAGCAGTGAGAACTACGCTTCATCAGCAGACTCTGATGATGTTAAAGAGTGAAACAGCAAGGGATTAAAGGAAAAACTTGATGTCGTTTGATCTCATTTGAAAGGTTAGTACGTGAACAGAGACGTCTGGAATTGAATACAGATACAACAGAAAACAGAAAAGTTAATGGAAAAGAGTGTCATTCTTTTACAAAGATCAATATCAGTCCTCCAGGCATTTTTCAAAGACCAAAAGACAGAAGTTTTTCTTTGTGAATTGATGTGTATGGTGGGCGGGTATGAGAGAGAAGAATGAGAGACATAAGAATAGAAGTAGAAGAGATGGAAAGCTGGCCTAAGAGAAAGAGAAACAAAGAAGAAGAGGAAAACAATCCTCACAGCTGTGAATATTTCCCTGCTAAACCTCATCCACAGTAAAACAAAATACAGTAACAACAAGCTCCAAAGTACATTTATGAAAAACAAAATGTCCTGGACAAATGGCGTTTTCTCAGAGACCTGTTTGGTTAGTACCATGTCAACATATTAGAGATATCTAGGTCAGTTTATAAATATATATACACATACACACACAAGTGTGAGAAGCCTGCTTAAAGTTTTGTTTAACATATCTTCAAATATAAAAACAATAACGCTGCTGTATATATTCCTAAGAAAAAGGTATTAGAAAGGTTGTTTTAAAGTCCATGCATTATGTCTTGATGTTATGTTTAAGTAGACCTTGCCTTTCTGTAGGCTGTCTGTCATGTGTAAAACTCCTTAAAGTCCAATGGCAGCGTAAATGTTCCAGAAAAATACTTTTTAGATCTTGTGAAGAAGGGAAAGCCTGGAATCGTAATGCATATCCAAACATAGATGAGGCAGCTTTAAATCAAACCCCTCCTTTGCTTCAGGCTCGAGGACTGAAAAGCTATTCGCTAAGGAGTTGAAGGTCCCACCCTGAGGAACACCCATATGCTTTCTTGACCTTTTGAGTAAGACACTGGGATGAAGGGAAGGTTGGGATGCTTATGCGCTGCTACGATATTTTCCTGCCCTCACAAATACCAGTGGAAATTCTTTGCATAAGAGACAAGCTTTCACACTGTTTTTAAATGCACTTTATTGCAGTACACTCTGTTTATTAATTTAATTAAGGTTAAATGCATAGTCTGTAAATCTGTAAAACGTTTTTGTTGCCTTTCTGTGTTCTGATTATTTCCATAATAACAATCTCTGCAAAGTCCAACTCTTTAAGGTTAGAGAAAACCCTGCAAGCCATTATTCCACTTTGACCTATATTTTCCTGGTAAGAAAAACAGGACTACTCCAGAAAGACCCGAGTCATGTGACATGCCAGCTGAAGAGTCTTGAATAGGAGGAGCTATTGGGGTAAAGCATGCACTTCTGTTGACAGTCATGCCTTTCATTAAAGGTTATTCTGTATAAAAGTGAATGGGGGGAAGATTATAAAATAGGGGGAAAGAAGAAACAGGTGCAGCGTAATTAATAATAAAAAGGCCTTTTTGAACAGGAAGCTAAAATGGTGCAGTTTTGTGTTTAAGAAGTTCTTATTATCAGGATGTGTCTGGTGCTTTGTTGTTATTATATTTACAGCCTTTTGTGATTAAGCTCAGTTTTCAAATCTGAACTCAATTTTAGTTAGTGTATGGCTAAAATATTCAGAGAATGTGCCCCAACAATAATATATCATTTGGACAAAGATTTTTTGATGTACCTATATCCTTGTACTATGGAATTACTTTTGTGCCAATAAAAATGAACGTAATTTTACAAGAAACTTACAAAAGCTGAAACTGAGTGAAATGTCTTTGAAACTGAAAAAACAATCGCAGGCAAAATCTTTGACATCGTTTTTAATCCACTGCATGTTTGCTATCTGTTTTCTCCTCTTTCTTTCACTGATCTGTATTTACAAATATGCTTCCAGAGTTTTCATTTACGCTTCGGATGTTTTCGTTTTCGCTCCTGAAGTTTTCGTTTACGTTCCTGAGTTTTCGTTCTTCATTCTGACACAAATCTCTCGTGGGGGCGGGGCTAGCAGTGGTGTGTTCTCATTGGCTACTGAGTTTTTGATCGACAGCTTCTTGACCTGGGGCCCGTTTCAATAAGCAGGTTCAACCAACTCTGAGTTTAAACTTGAACTCTGAGTTGACTTACTCTGAGATGGGAAACTCAAGCGTTTTCAGTTTCAGAATGGCTGTGTTTATTCAACTCTCAGTAGGTTGACTCTGAGTTAAGCGCGTGCTCCACGACTATGAAAAGTCATGATCAGCGGAGCATCGAAATTACGATTCACCATGGGAACAGCTCCCGCCAAACAGGCGTCCGCACGCGTACTTCCGTCAATGCGTAACTTTAATTCTTAATAACTGTCAATAACTTAATAACTGTTATAATATCAGAGATGAAAACTGTAAATTATTGAACTAATATTCATTTTAATGGTATCCCATGGCCAAAAAAAGGAAAAAGACAGAAAAAAGAAACAAGAGCGTGGCAGCAGCTAAAAATGAAGTATAAAAACACACTCCAATCAAGGTAAAGCTTTAAACATGAACGGTTCGTGGGTGTGGGCTAAATGACTTTACAAACATTTGACATTAAATATCATTCAATGTCTATTTCAATGCACTCCAGCTTTTTCCACATAGTCTAACACTCTTTTCACATAATTAAATATTCTCTAATCCAACCTGTTACATTTCTTAATAAGAGTAATAAAATTAACAACTGACTTGTCGACAGCAAGAAGGCAGAGTATCCCAAAAAGGGGGGAGAACATGCAGCAGCACCACTGACAGATGAAGAGGAGATGGCCAAGTATTGGAAGATTTCTAATAACCAAAAGTAAAAAGAATAACTTTTGCTTTTGTATTAGGAAATAAAGATGACAAAAAAATTGTGAATAGTTTGAGTTTATTTAACAGCTGTGGTGGTGGTTACAGCTCGTACTACCCCTCCATCTGGCATCCTTCCATTTCATACAGTAATCAGTTTAATTTTCAGAAGGGGCGATGGTGGGGATATGCTTGTCATCAATGCATCCAACCACAGTGGAAATCCTGAAGGAAATTCTGATTATTGGGTTACTTCCAGACGTCACAGAAAGATGTTATCAAGTGAACTTCATTTATCAGATTAGCCTCATTTAAACCAATTTTTACACCACTGACTTACAGTCCTGTGAAACTCCTCTTTGACAGATTTGTGCTCAGGAAAAAAATTCTCAGAAAGAGCGTGAGAGCGATGCACACTTTCCTTAAAATCTGCATAAAGGACTTATAATGTGCTCTGCATATCCGATCTTTTGAAGAAAACTACCATTTAAAATGATACCGCTCAAATATGTACATGAATACAGTGTAAAAAAAAATATATAATAAAATAAATAATATAAGGTATTTAGTCTTGTTTCCATGAAGGGGAAAAAAAATGAATTTAAGTGATTTTTTATTTTATTCTGCAAATTATCTGGCAATGAGGTAAGAAATTAAAAATAGCCTATTCTTGTTTCCGTTTGCATTATTTTTCTTACCCTATGGAGAACAATTTTATATTTTAACAAGACTAAATATCTAGATCATTTTTCATCTATAGAAAATGCATCTTAACTTAAGAATTTTTAAACATTTGTACTTGAAATAAGACAAAAATACTCAGTAAGAAAAGCAATTTTGCAGCGTGAATGAATGAATAAGGTATTTAAACTTCGCTATCACTTTAAAAAGGGGGAGGAAACGGAAAAAAACTCTGGGTTTACTGAAGAAAACCTGCTCCCGACCAGGTTAGGTTCACAGAGTAAGTTACCACGGTAACTGACTCTGAGTATAAGTTACCTCTCTTTCAGAAACGGGCTTGACTTACCCTGCTTTCCCAGGTTTGACAAACCTCCCATTTTGAAACGGAAAACCCAGAGTTTCCCTCATTTCAGGGTTAACATACTCAGAGTTTTCACTTAACCTCCTTTCTGAAACGGGCCCCAGGTCAAGAAGCTGTCAATCAAAAACTCAGTAGCCAATGAGAACACACCACTGCTAGCCCCGCCCCCACGAGAGATTTGTGTCAGAATGAAGAACGAAAACTCAGAAACGTAAACGAAAACTTCAGGAGCGTAAACGAAAACATCCGAAGCGTAAATGAAAACTCTGGAAGCGTATTTGTAAATACAGATCAGTGAAAGAAAGAGGAGAAAACAGTTAGCAAAACATGCAGTGGATTTAAAACGAAGTCAAAGTTTTTGCCTGCAATTTTTTTTTTTCAGTTTCAAAGACATTTTATTCAGTTTCAGCTTATATTTTCGTAAGTTTCTTGTAAAATTACGTTCATTTTTATTGGCACAAAAGTAATTCCATAAAACACAATACATTTGAAAGTGAACGCAAGTTTCTTGTGGCAATGCAAAGGTTTTGTGAGAGACAAAAGTTTTTGTGAGCAAATGCAGAGTTTCTCAGGGGAACACAAATTTTCTGAAAATACAAAAACATTGAAAGCTCCCAAATAATTTTTTACCCATCACCATAGGTTACCAACATTCCTCAAAATACCAACACAATAAAGTTTAAAAACTATTATTGAAAAAAAATAGACCTTTCTAAAAAATAGTTACACTTATACTGCATTCCACATCAGTCATAAAGTTTACATAAACATACTATAATATTTTTTTTTCCCTGTTGGACAATTTCCATACAAAACAATTCAGTAATTACTGTTAAATTACAGTTTTTAATCATTTTTTATACATTTACATAATTTACAAATTAATTTGTAATTATTTCTATACTACTAGTATAAAGTACAGCTATATAACTCCACCCCCAAATCATCCAACACAAAAATAATACTTGTAATATTACTTTGCTCCCTTATTTATATTTCTTATTCATCATTTACACTTTACATTTTAAAACAATACGGAGGTTAAGGCCTTTTAGGCTTAGACTGGTTTAAACCTGAAAATGACACCCACATGATATAGCACTATTGAAACAGTCAAAACATGGCTGCTGCAGATACCCACACTGCACCCACAACACTGTAAAACTGGCTTGGTGCCAGAGTTACAGAGGTTAGTGGGTGCATGTCTATTTGTGGTTGCCCTCAATTGACTACAATTTTGCAAAAGAGCAACATGAAACCTGCTGCCATATTCATAAATACAGACATTTCCAACACTATTAATATTATTTCCATCCACCGAATGATGACAACATGGTAAGGTCATATAAACGGCCTGGGGTGCGTTTCCCAAAAACAGCTATGGTCGCAAGTTCCGTCGTTACCAATAGAGTTCAATGGAACTAACGACCATAGTTATCTAATGATGCTTTTGGGAAACGCACCCCTGGTTAGTTGCTGGTTAGGTGTTGCCCTCAGAAGTGTCGATCATCACATAAGTGGTTAACAATGTGGCACACTGGCACACATCAGACACTGTGCTGGAAGCCATGCAGTGCGGCTAACCTATTTTTTAAAGATTCAAAACCACAAAATGTTGTCGAACTGCTGAACTGAACAACTGATAGAAGAATGATTCAATAACAGCACAAAACAATTATAGCACAAGGCAAATACAAAATATAAAACATAGTGATATACCGTACACTGTTTTGATTTCATTTGTTGACAGGTTTTAATCAAGTTACTGATATAATGAGAACAATAACTGTCATTAATAAATTAAAAAAACTCAAACATCTTGCTTAAACTTCTTTTACTTCAAAATTCTTTAACAATTTAAGTTAATATATTGAAAAAGTGCTAAATTAATGTAGGAAGCTCTTGCTAATAATTTATGCAAGCTTGTGGTCCAAGCATGTATAATTGAGGTCATGTAATAGTTTTTTAGGATTAATCTAAGTTTGAACTGTTGTGACTACTTTGTGTTGTTGACATATTTTGTGATTTAGTGTTACCTCAGGTGAACTGGGACCAGGTTGGATTCAAGAATATAAATGCAAATATTTCAGAAAAATGCAGTTTTAAGTTCCAAGACTGGCCCAGAATCCATTATACAGGCCCTAATAACTAATTCAGTTCTAAATAATCACATATTGGAGTTGTCTACTTGCAAACGTGAAAATTTTTATTCTACAAGCTAGACGGTTTGCATGCTAAGGTCAAACGTATCGATTGTACGGTGAAGTGAAAAACAGCTGTTTTCCAGGGGAAATGAGTGACAGGGAGCAGATCGATGGTCAGATCTGGTGCTGATCACGCTCTGACAGCGTGGGCAGCTCCGTGAACCACCTCCTGCTGCATGGCTGACCATAAATCACTCACACGTGGAACTAGAGGAGCTTTCCCTGGAAGAGATCATGTCACCATAAAACCATCAGCACAGCCCTTGTCTAAGCGACCTGAAGCAAAGCCGAATACTTGTTGCATTAAGTGTTTAACTGTTTGTTAAGGTATACAACAAAGCCTTTATTTGAGTTTTATGCTCGTGCATACATGTCATATCTTTAGATTATTTAATTTACTGTTTAGACAAAGGCAAGATGCCCAACAGGAAAGAACCGAACATACTGGAAAAAGCTGTGCATTAGGCTACTAAATGACAGACATTTACATGTGCATGTCAACATAACGTCGATTTTAAAACATAAAACCATACATATTTATGGTAGTACTGATGTCTATCTAAACTGTTGTTTTCCCACCAAATGAATCACTTTCTGGAGGATGATGTCATAAGGAACTGGATTTTTAGTTAAATGGATATATTCCAAAACACTAACAGGGTGGAAATTCAAACCCATAAAAGATTAGAGACAGAAAAGATACAGAAATACCTGTAATATGAAACACTTGTAATATTTCGTAATAAACTGGCCGTTTTTAATATTGCATATCTCCAAAAATGGAAACATCATGGTAATTCAAGTAGCGAAAGTAGGCTATTTATAAATCAGGCTGTGGACATTCTGATATTGTCATAAAGAAATACAGCAGGCCTATCTTAAGAAATATGCTAAAATGTGCTATGCTAAAAGGAATAACAGGAATGCCTGTAATGATGATGATGATAATGAACATGATCCCATACATCAGCAGTTCTTGTCATCATTACTGTTGAAACTGTAATGTGTGAGAGAACAGCTTATTTGTATGTTAAACACAGAGTCATAGACAAGCCCTCATAGAGGTGTATTCTGTTTGTTGTTGTAGTAAAAGCATGAAGGTGGCAGTGTTTATGGATACGCCTTGTTCATTATTGGCCCTCATGACATAAGCATATAAATTTGATAAACATGTTCAGGGCTCTCAAGTTATAGCGGAAGTTTGGAGTGAGATTAGGGGAGGGGCCACACAAAGGGGAGGAGCAAGTAAAAGGTTAGGAGCAACTCAAATATTTGCAGCACCCAAGTTTTTGCTAGCAGTTCAATTTTACCTATTGTTCATAATTGACCAGCACAAATAGAAGTTATAACATCTGGTAAATCTGATGAAAGACAAATTCATTCTAATAAAATAAAAAGATTTATATATTTAAAAATACAAATGTATCAAAATTAAAAAGAAATTTTGCCCCAAACGAGCCAACTGAACAGCAGTACTCAATGTACATACTGTACACATATACAGTAGGATTACAGAACTTGTCCTGAGCATGTATGTCAAGCTCTGCGTGTGTGTGTGTGTGTGTGTGTGTGTGTGTGAGAGAGAGAGAGAGAGAGAGAGAGAGAGACATATCAGCTCTCACTGTCTTTTCACAGGCAAGTGATTTCGTCCAGGAATCTTAAAATCAAAAAAAAATCAAGTAAATGAAGGGGTTACCTTACAGCATTCATCAGATCTTTCTCTTCCAACTCGCACTCGACATCTTGGTTGCAGACGACAGCTCACCACTGAAATAATGGTGTGTCGCCATCTGCTGGTGACATTTCATATTTGTACAGCCCTGATTCATTGGTTTACCTATTGTGAGAAGCAACTAGGTTCAACAACCTAGAAATGACTCTATAAATCAGCTCATTACCAGCTGCATCAATTTAGAATATTACATTTGCCGAAACAAATGAAGACTGTTATCTAAATAAGTCCCAAGTCCTTTGCATAAGTTTACACATATGGCAATAAAAATTCCTATGATATGACTGCAATCCTGCCCTCTCATTACTATTTTCTTTCATAAAGCCGTTGCTGGATAAAGCACTCTGGATAAAATGTTACATAAAAAGTTTTTTTTTTTTTTTGGGGCAATGTAAGATTGTCATGAGGAAAACAAACAACAATACATTACAATATACACTTCAGTCAGTATCGCACAATATTTAAAGTATACGAGTCTTTTATGTTGATTCATAGCATTTTACACGTCTTTTGACATTCATCTAGCTTCATACTAAAAATTATAATTCCACTTGTATGATGAAATATTCCACTATATTGCTTTCACATTTGCATAAAAGGTTTAAGAAGAGGAAACATTAAAAAAGTATCCATACATCCAATACATTTTTTCAAAATCATATTAATAATAAAACAGACATTTTAACTTATATTTTAATGCCCCTGCACTGAACTGATTGTCAATTACAGATTTAGAAACATTTTTTCAGTCTTTTAATAAGTACAATCTACTCTACCTGAGAACAACATTTATTACAAAAAATTAACAGTATGTACAGTCTCATTAAATTCAGGCAATAATTGCTCTGAACATAAATTGTAAAAAGTGCTTTATATGTGCATCTTCCTCTTTATCTGAAATCATCTAAGTATGATGCATCTGTCTTTGTTCAATTGTTCAAGGTCAGTCTTCTTTTGCTATATAAGAGTTTAAGACCACAGGATGTTTGCAAGGGATGGAATTTAACTGTCCAATTTGCCCAAGTCCCCTCAGTCGTCTTGATAGTTTTCAAGTTCATCCCTCAGAATCTTAAAAGTTGGGCGGTCCTCTGGCTCCTCTCTCCAGCAAGATCGCATGATGTTATAAATGACATGTGGACAGTGAGGTGGTGAAGGCATTCTAAAGTTGTCTCGTGTGACGAGATCATACACATCACAATTACGGACACCTATAAAAGAAGGCACACGGCGTAAATAGACAGATTCAAATTTTAATGACTAAGATAAATTTGTGAACTATAAATATTTTTTAATAATTTACACAGTATAAAATATTTTTATATAATAGTATAAATGATAAAAATTCGTTCTCAAAAGGAAAAACAATGCAATAATCAGCATCTTGAAACTGACCTGGATAAGGTACTGCTCCATATGTGACAATCTCGTAAAGGAGAATCCCAAATGACCAGACATCAGATTTGCCTGAGTAACGGCCCTGACCGATAGCCTCAGGTGAGGTCCATTTATATGGGATTTTCTTGTCATCAGATATATAAACAGGTTCCTAGACATGAACGAACACTATTTTATCTCATTACTGGACGCTGCACTACTTAAGGCTACAAAACTGATGGAGCATCAAAAGAGCTAGAAATTTACAGACAACTTTGAAGAGCTCCTTTAAATTATGTAAAATCACTCATGGGATTGGTTAGACTTGATGATTGTTCTGTATCATAATATACAGCAAAAATATGAATTCATATCACAGGATCAGGTGAATCCAATGGTGCAAACACTGTTACCTACTGATGTTGTCATAAATCAGGATGAAAATTGGTGCCAGTACTACTCTACTTTAATTGCATACTGGCATATAAACCAGCATCAGCAAAATAATGTGCATTAAATTTAGAATTTACATGTATTTTTGTGTGCACGTGTAGCACAAAAAAATAAACAGCATATCATTGTAACTCACCTTAATGATTCGAGCTAGGCCAAAATCAGCAATTTTGCAGACATATCCCTCTCCGACTAGAACATTTCGTGCTGCAAGGTCTCTATGAATACTGTTATGTGCCTCTAAATATGCCATTCCATCTGCCACTTGAGCTGCCATGTTGATCAGAGACTCCATGTCCAGTGCCCTACCCTCTGGACCTGAGGGATGGAGGTGATATATAAAAGGCAGATCAAATTAAGAAGTGAGAGAGAAAACGAGACAGCATAATTACACCCAAAAGAAAAATATATTAATTTTAGAGTGACACATTTCCTAAAATCTAAGACTTCAATCATACATGTCTAATAGACAATGACTGACTTTTTAGGAAATTAAGCAGGTCTCCCTTTTCTATTAGTTCAGTGATGATGTAAAAGGGAGTGGAGGAAGTGCAGACGGCAAAGAGAGATATCAGGTGCCTGTGACGGAAACGCTTCATGATCTGCACCTCCAACTGAAAGTCCTTCTGCACAAGAGCATCTGTGTTATAAAAAAAAAAATAGACAAAAATATTATATGGATTTATTAAAAATATATGTATTGTTAATTTATTATTTCTAAAAATATATATTTAGTATTTATTAGTGAAAGCACTTACAGTTACACACCAAAATCAAATTTCTGGTTTGAAACATAAACCTCATTCAATTTTGTTAGATTTATGCTCAAAACAAGAAAAAGCAATCTACAAATGGAGTTACTAAGAATGAAGTCATTATATAAAATGCAATTTTTCAAGTAAATTCATGTTATTTAAATTTTAGATTTTTATTGACAAGACAGAGTTGTGCTGCAGTGTATCTGTAGTACTGCATTTATTCCACTTGGGTGAATCGAACCACAATATTCCAGTCAGGCTTTGAATTGCCAATTTAAATGCCTTTTTTCTGCTTGAGGTATTTGGTTATAGATTTACCAGTGTAATGTTTAGGATCACTGCCATTCTGCATTACCTACATTGTGTTCAGCCTCGGCACACAAATACTGTGTAATGTGTGCAATGTACAATCCAAAACTGTTGGATGTAAAAACGGTAGAGTATTCATGTCCCGAGGCAGGTGGTTGCCTTCATAAGGATACAGTTATTTTGCTTGAATTATGCAAACAATTTTTGTCACATTACTCACTGACATCCAAAAATGGCCTATTCATGTCATGCTTGTCCAGTTCCTTCCCTAAAGGAAATTCCTGAACACTGTAACCGGCAAAAGTAAGACCCCCAGCAGATCCTGAGGTTCTGTCTGGAGTGTTGTGTATCTTGCTTTTGAAGTGGTTTTACTTAGATAACCACTCTTAAGAAAAGGTGGTTTAAACACTGGTGTTAAATTTATTTTGTTTCTATTCTATTCCTGACATACATTTATGAAAGTCAGAGTCTTTAGTAATGTTTATTAACTCTTTCCAGCCATGTATATTTCACAGAAAGCTGTTTGGATCCACTGCATTTACCAGTGTTGTCAATGGGAATGTACATCTTTAGTCTTGTGCTAAATCAGAAGGTTATATCCAACATTTTTCCAGCGAACATTGTCAATGCTGTTTCAAAATTTCTTAACTATTAATATCATTTAGATGAAGGTCTTCTCGTATTTTAAAATAAATGAAGTGCAGAGGCTGAAGAATTTCTTCATTTAAGACTTCAGGCTTTCTTGCCACTGTAGGGTCAGGTCACAAAATTGAATTCTTTTCACTTTCAAAAACAGCCAGTATGTCTTTCAGATTAAAAAAAGGGTTAACTGCAAAGCTGAAACTAGTTTTCACTCGCCGACAAATGCCAAAAATCACAGGGTGCTTGGCGGTGCTTGTTCACACAAGTGACTATCGCACAGTGTAGATTATCAAAGACTCGATCTGAGAGAAGCTCAGATTTGTCGCCGATGCTCATGAAATATTTAGCATGCAAAATATCTGGCCCTTGTTGGCACCAATTGCCTTGTGGTTACTGTGCTCACGGCAACCCGAGTTCGAATTCCATCTCATGGTCCTTTGCTGATCCCACTCCCCTCTTTCTCCACCTGATGCTATACTGTCCTGACCGAATAAAGGCATAAATAAATCCTAAATAACAATTCTGGATGTGTCTGCGACTCACAGTTGTAACTGGAAATTACATTGGCGATGACCTACAGCAATGAGAAAGCATGATACAGGGCAAGGGAAAGTTCAGGGGGAGGAGTCATAGATAGAACAAAACATCAGATAACATGGCTTTTGCAAGCAACCATTTTCTTCTTGATATTCTTGTATGTACTTGTATCTCAAGCTTCTTGCAGGCTACAAATTTTAACAGGAAGAAATCCTGTTTCATGTGTTGTTTTACATTTGTGTGTGTTTGGTTGTAAAACATGTAGTTGACACTGATAGCCTTGTGGGCAGCACACCTACATATAGCTCTGTTGTGCTACGGGTATCCTGAGTTTGAATCCCGGTTCGAGGACTTTTCCTGACCCCCCCCTAAATGGTACTCCAGACAGTCTTGTAGTGTGAGAAGAACAGCGATCCAACAACTTTGAAAATCATGCCGTGTTCCCAGCATTACATTTATACTGCTAGATCCTATATGATTTTGCATTTTAATTTTCAGCTCTGCTCTGTGGCGACTCTAGCTGTGAGCTCACCATTGTTCTTGAGGATTTTGATGGCCACTTTAGTGCGATTTTTCCACCTGCCGCTGTAAACATCAGCAAAGTGGCCACCGCCGAGCATCTTCTCAAGAGTAAATTGTTCTTTAGGCAACTCCCATTCATCGACTGTGGAGGGTGACAGAACCTTCAGCTGAGGCCTTTTCTACAGAAACATGAGTCAGTGGTGTCAGGAAGGAAGTTTACAAATTTCATTTTATGAGAACTATCCTCACATATTCACTGGGTTAGATGCTTTTCAAACAGATATCAGCATATGTCTGCTGAAGTATAGTGAAAAATTAGTTTCTTGATGTTGATTCATTTGACTAAATTAAGTTGACATTCTCATAACAATGACAAAACTCTTTCAAGCATTTCCTCATTTGACAAAACTGAAAGAGAACAGGAATATAAGGGAGATACACTGTAAAAACAAGCAGAGGAGAGGAGAAAAAAGCCTAAATGGAAAATGAAAGAGAGTCTTACCCGAATGCAGGGTTTTCTAAGTAAATCCGAAGTGGAGAGTGGGTGAGTTTGATAATATTCAACCACCTCTAATACACTGGCAAATTGAGGAGATGGATCCACATAGAACTGACCACTAGTATTGTAGATCTTGAAGTGCTTTGCTTTGGCCTGTGATTTCACTAAGACACAAGATTCAGAACTTCAGTCTGAAATTGTACCTTTTAGGGATTTCAGTGTGTGCTGTAACAAACTCTCTAGTGGCTGTCAGAAAACAACACAGACACACACACACACACACACACACCTGTGAGTACGAAGCCCGTGCTGTCAGTCTCACTGATTCGCACAAGAAAGGATCCATTATCATTTTCTGCTGACATGAGGTGATTCAATGCCTCAACACGGCTCATCTTTCCAAAAAACCACCTAAAGGAACAGAAAAAACACCTGGGTTGTATAATTTCCTTTGGGGGTAACAGCACAGGTATTTAATAATTATTCATTAACTGGTGATCCTCCACTATTTAATTCACATTTATTCAATGTATTGAAAGATTGGAAAACAAATCAAGCTTCAAAAATACCGTGAAAACACCATAAAAGTATAATAAAAGGTACCACTTTTTAAGCTTTAGTAGTATTAGTAGTATTGTTTAATTTGTGTATGGATCATTCCTTTGAAACAGATTTCTTTAAAAAAAAAATCACTGACCAAATTGATTCACAAAATGATTTGTTGATGAATCAGACCAATCTGTTTATTCCACTCAACTCAGTTTCAGTTCACTTGAACAGCTGTTCTTGCCAAGTATGATAAGTATAATTATAACTACAATGATAACTATAAATCATTCTAAATCTTTGAGAATAGGGAAGTCCACACCACAGTTATAATGATAACAGAATGATTTAAGGGTGTCGCTAGAATTTTATAGGGCTCCAGTAAAATATTACTGATAAGTCCTTATGTGTCAATGGGATTGATGTATATCGACCTGAAAATTATTTTCTCTGATAATATTGCAGCAATCAAGTCGTGTGATTTCTGTCAGCAGTTTAAAATCAGAACTAGCAATGCCAGAATCATGAATGAATCACTCTTTTGATCTAATTGTTTAAACAGGCAAAACGTTTGAAAATTGTCCGCTAAACAAAGTAAGTGCTGGATTAGGTGGATATTTAGCTACCATTCATTATAGGAATTCTTAGGAACAAAACTTGCAAATGTCTTCTATCGAAGCAGCTCTTAAATGTCAGGTAAAGATGATTTATATCCAAAACAGCATTAAAAAGAGTATCAAAATATGGGCACACTTTTTTGATGGGGGCCTGTGGAAAGGCTAAAAACACCCCTGGTAATCAAACAGTTACTGGTAGCCACTCACTTCCAAATATTAACATTCTTCAACAGAACAAAAGAACTAACTTCATATAGGTTTGGAACAACATGAGGGAGAGTAATTTATGATACAATGTTTATTTTTAAGTGAACTCTCCCTTTAATATGGCAGATGACAAAACTTATAACAAACAGAACATTACTGTCCGTTAGTGTGAATGCTAATATTGATATTGTGTCTAGTTATAGTGTTGGGGAAAGTTACTTTTAAAAAGTAATGCATTACAATATTGCCTTACTCCCTAAAAAAGTAGCTTACTAATTACGTTACTTAGTAACTTTTTATGTAAAGTAATGCGTTACATTACTTTTGAGTTACTTTTTAAATCGGGACAGAGCTTGCTTGTTTGTTTTTAATGTAAAAAGTTCTTCTTTTACAAATGTAAAAGCCCTTTTCACAACAAAAGTGAAATGAATACGCCGCAAGCTGAAGGAAATGCAAATTCATGTCTGTACAGTAGAGGGCGCAGCTCACAAAATACATGAAGAATATGACGCAGGAGAAGAAATTTCAACACTATTCAGCAATAACAAAATGAAACACAAATGTGTCATTTTGCTTATTAGTATGGTTGAATTGGATCATCGAAGGTCGGTAGCAAAGACATTGGTTAATAAAATGGGATTAAAACTAATTATATTTGTCTTATTTAACATATCTAATTATTGCAGGTTTATATAATATTCTGCATTTGCATTTGACTTTTTATTCATTTTGAGGAATATTGAATCTGTTTTTGTCCAGTAAGAAGAGTAAATAATGTACATATTTAGTCTAGAACTACAGTACAGTAACTTACTCCTGATTTCTCTCAACATGGCAACACGACATCTGTCAGTCAAGACATGGGAAACAAAGTAACTAGCGTTATGTATTTGAAAAGGTAACTCAATTATTTCCTTCTAAATTAAATGTAATGCATTACTTTACTAGTTACTTGAAAAAAGTAATCTGATTACGTAACTTGCGTTACTTGTAATCATGCATTACCCCCAACACTGGCTATAATAACTAGTGTCTGCACTGGATGCGAATGGTTGCATCACAATGGAAAAGCTCTAAGTAAGTGTAAGTAAAGGCTGGATGTGACAAGGTGACCTTTGCAAATTCATTTGTCCTTTCTGTCAGAAGTAGTGCAAGTTAGAGTATGTCAGAAACGTCGGGGGTTTGTCATGTTGCATCCAGTGTACTATACAGCATCACTGATTATAATGAGCTTCATTACATGGCTCTCTGGAATAATTGATTCTGATTGGTCAGTTATTACATTCCAAGATGTGTTGTTCCCCAATAACAACCATCATCATTAGCAATGCTGAATAACACACCGCTCATCCGGGTATTTTTAATGTCTCTCATATCACACTGCCTTTAGTCACTTGGGTGTGTGAACTGGCTTGAACAGGTACATTGCTTTTTTATCAGCTCAATGGAGGGGGACATTATAAGACAATAACAAAAATATTGGTCTTTTCTTTATCCAGAGCTACAGAAGACTTGATATACCATTATATAGTTTTTAGAGGGCCTACATACTTTTTGAACCTTGAAATCTTTGGACTGCATTTAGGATCGGTACGGCCTTTTAAACATTTTTCTATTTATGTTCCACAGAGAGAGAGAAAAGTGAGCAGTTGGGGGTTCGGTGCCTTGCTCAAGGGTCTCACCTCAGTCGTGGTATTGAAGGTGGATGAGAGCACTGGTTATTCACTCCCCCCACCTACAATTCCTGCTGGACTTGAGACTCAAACCTGCGACCTTCAGGTTAAAAGTCTGACTCGCTAACCATTAGGCCACAACTGCCCCAATGTAACAATGTCCTTACTACCTTTCTGGATCTTGAATGTGGTAGTTGCGTATGCAGTATCAGCTCTCGGATTTAATCAAAAATATCTTAATTTGTGTTCTGAAGATGAACGAAGGTCTAACGGGTTTGGAACGACATGAGGGTCAGTAATTAATAATATAATTTCCATTTTCGGATGAACTATCCCTTTAAATCGTTTGTAGCCACATGACACCCGGCCAGTACAGAAGACAAGGTGCACACATTTGCTTCCCAGATTATGTGATGATGGATATATCGGTAGGATTCAAATCACAGTCTTGGATAAACTACATTTTTATTATAAATAAATTATTGAAATTATAACTTAATATAGCCTACAACATAGTGACTCAGAAACGTAAATGAACTCTGAAATGTTAAAATGTTAAATGTTAAGTTAAATTACGATTGTTCAGATTACTGCTGAGAAGCTTTAGTTTCTCAGACTGAGCCTTGCAGATTTTTTGGAATAGCCCTATGAAAGGGTTTAGCAGACTAGCAGACTGCTTTCAGAAATAGCTTGTACACTCACGGTTGAGACTCTACGGACTCCGCACGCGCCAGAAAATTGAACGGTACAAAACCGGTGGCCACGAGCCCGTGTGAATCGATTTTCTTCGCATTCCACCAGTCACCGGAACTGCTGACAATCTCTAACATATCACCAGCTTTGAACGACAACTCCTGGCCGTCGCGAGCCTCAAAGTCCCACAGAGCCGTATAAAGAGCAGCGGCTGTCTTCTGAGGTGGCAGCGGCGCGCTCGCCGGTTGTCCGTAACGGAGCCCATCGCCGGTACAGTCACTGTCGGCTTTCACGCTGTTTTCTCCGTCGGTCGGTGAGGGTCCGTATATTCTGTCCCATAATGTCTTAAGACATGGGCAAGTTTTCCTCAAACATTCCCCCATGAGATAAAACTGTCCCCGAGAGACACCTGCTAGCGGATTCCCATATGAGGCTATTGTTTTAGGGAACTGACATTAGAGTGAAACCTTCCGCATTTGAACCACGCCTGTGGACGACAATGACACAAGCTCAGTAGGCTAAACAGGCATACTTTATTATTTGAGGTTAATTGCTTTACAGACTAGCAGCATGCTTCCGGTCAAACTTAAAGTCAGGTTACATTATGATAAATCGGCAAACAAATGATAAAGAAACTGCAGAAACACATATACTGAAAAAATATTTTATTTACAAGAGTTATCTTAAGAATTCATCTTGTATAATTCATTGGAAGACAACTGACTTCTGACATGGATGTGATTTCTACGAAACCGATCATAAGGACACCTACCCAGGTAGTTTTGTCATATGGCTCCTGTGTTACCCACAGTGTTAATTTCAAGATTGTGTACCTGGTACAGTTATTTGTGCAGCCTGCCTTCACATAGGCTAAAGACACCCAACAGTTCGAACTTAAAATGGCCGTAGTTTTCACCGTCTCGACACCTGTCCATACTGGCAGGGGAATCTTTTGTAAACATAAACTCTGACCTGAAAACATTAGACCAAATAATCTCCTGTTCCTATTACTACAGAAACGGAATGGGCCAGATCAGCTCTAGCGCAAAATACACTAAGTGCAGTCTAAAGACAGATATTATGACAGTAAATAACAGTGCTTGGCATCTTGATCCAATCATGATCAAGATTCGCTACGACAAGCTACAGATAATCTGGCCCTGTCAGATTAAGGAGATGCATGTTTCTCTCCTTCAGTCTCAAGGAATCTTTTATCCTCTTTAAAATCCTTAAACAAGCATTTATTATTGCACATAACTTAATTAATATAAGCAATCAAAAAGAGAGTCTATCGTATGTGCACACTTGTCCATGCAATTCTTTTCTTCATTCTCCTTTCTGTCCCACAAAATCTTCTGTTTCAGTCCACCTCTTCTACACCTCAATGGTTTTGAAGTAGATTCTGGAGTAGATATTTTCCAGCTGACTGTGAAGGGCATGAAACGAGGGCCGTTTGGAAGCCTCCGCGTGCCAGCATTCCAACATGATGCGGTAGATGTTTGGGGGGCAGCGATTTGGACACGGTAACCTGTAACCTGATGACAGGATCTCCATCACCTCCTTATTATTCTTCCCTGTGGGACACAGAGTGTGGCACATGTATATGAGATATATACTCTACTGCTCAAAGGTTTGGGATCTTTTTTAAATAAATGGATGATTTTATTTAGCAAGGATGCTTTAAATTGATCAAACGTGAAAGTAAAGACATTTTTAATACTACAAATATTTCTATTTCAAATAAATGCAGTTCTTTCCACAAAAATATATTTTTTTAAGCAGCACAACTGTTTTCAACACTCATATTAATAAAAAATGTTTCTTGCACAGCAAATCAGCATATTAGAATGACTTCTGAAGGACATGTGGCACTGGAGTAATGATACTGAAAATTCAGCTTTGGCATCACAGGATTAAATTACATTTTAAAATACATTAAAATAGAAAACAGTTATTTTAAATTGCAATTTCACAGTATTACTATTTTTACTGTATTTCTGATTAACTGCAGCCTTAACAGACTTCTTTCAAAAATAATAATAATAATAATAATAATAATTACCAAATCCAAACCCCAAATGGTAATGTATATGAGAAAGAGACCCATACCATCATATGGCATCTTTCCACGTGACATCATCTCATACAGCAGCACTCCAAAGGACCAGACGTCAGATTTGACTGAGAAACGCTGGTAGAGAGCAGCTTCTGGAGCTGTCCACCGCACAGGAATCTTGGTGTTTCTACTAGCAGTATACACACTATCCTACACACACACACACACACACAAAATTATACACTAAGATTCAATTTATTTGCAGATTACCAGGGATATCTTTGACATCCAGCCATGATTACCTTAATGATGCGAGCCAAACCGAAATCAGCCACTTTACACACCAGGTCTTCTCCAACCAGGATGTTTCGAGCTGCAAGGTCTCTGTGGACAATGTGTCGATCTTCCAGATACGCCATTCCTTCTGCTATCTGACCAGCCATGTAGATCAGGTGAGCAGAGGTCAACACCTGACCCTCTGGTGCTACAGGAAGAGATGAGAAAAAAGAGATGGAAAGAGTTGCTCATTGGGAACATCAGTGAAACACAAGTGTCCAAATGTCTGAGACCAAACTAAAAATGTGGGCTTCAAAGCAGAATTTAAATCTGAAAATAAACTAATCTGAATTTAAATCTGTAAAAGAACTGGAAAACATTTTTTTGATTTAAAGTATAAGAAAAGTGAGTTAAAATGATTTCAGATTCCGCATCATTTTTTTTTAGGTCAGTAAACTAAATAAGTAATACTAATAAATGAATGACACTGATCATGTGATTCTTTGTACAGATGGTCAGATGTTCTTCCACCGAAGCTCAAAATCTTTGGATTATCTGAAATCATACTGGAGAACACAATGATCTGGACTGTGGATTTCATGCAGCTTTGGTCGTCAAAGCAGAAGTGGAAGGTAACAATTTTCAATTCAACTTTTCAGTCAAACCATTATACTCAAAATATGATTTCAGTTCACGAAGTGACGTATTAATTCACTGATACGAAAATGAAACACTTTTATGTGTTTAAGTGGGAAACAACAAGCCATATTTATTTATGTTATGAAATTACAGACTGAAGGAAATAACATTTGAACTGTAACCATAAAACACTGGAGTCACATAAAGCCATAAATGTTCGTCAGTGCGAACGTGATTGTCTGATAAGAGAACAAAATGCAATGTATGAAATACCCAGACCAGTGGTAATAATAAGTGTAAGTATAAGCAATAAATGAGCTAGGAAATAGAGTGCAGTGACACTTACAAGCAAGATACGATTTGAGACTTCCTTTAGTCATGAGCTCAGTGACAATGTAGACCGGCTCCCCTCGTGTGCAGAGAGCCAACAGCTCAATCAGTTTAGGATGGTGCAGGTTTTTCAGTGCATGGACCTCCTTCACAAACTCATCCAATTTTGTGTCCTCTACAGGGCAGAGTAAGAGAAGAACAGTTTGAAGTTAAAAACACGTCAAGAAGCACCTTTATCCATTGATATTTTTTATTAAAAAAAACATTTGATGCAGATCCAGATGATGGACAATGTATTGAATCTGAAACAAAATCCAAAAACTGAAATGAAAACTATTTGTGGGCAAGTACAAAATTCTAAATTTCAAAGAGAATTAAAGAAGTCATTTTGAGTGCTTCAGTGCTGAATTAAACCTATGCTGACACAGCAACATTACATAATCAGTTACTGTATGGGAAAACTTCAATTTAGGCTTATTGCTGTTTTGGCAAATCATTTTCACATCCTCATATATATTACTTATATATTCTTAATATATTAAAATATTTATCCGAATATCAAGCATATCAGAATATCAGAAATAAGTGAATGTGAATTCAGTTCTGTCCTTCAGTTTTGAGTGGATGTTGAAATTTTGTGCAGGTTCTATGCAATGATTTCTAATGAACTTACAGGCAATTTATTAAGAAATATTCCAATTGATTAATAGTGTTTACATAGAAAAAAAAATCCCAAAATTGTTTAATAAATTGGGCTTAGGTCATTTAAACTAATCAAGCCTTCCTTAGGGTACACTTCCATTATCAAGGCTTTTTACGTTTCACCATATATATTTTTTTATCTTTTAATTCAAAAGTTACCTATACTCCCAATAAGCTTTTTGCTTTTATGCTTCTGTAGTAGCATCTATATTTTATGATTCTATTTTTTCTTTCTCTAATTGAACTACTTAAAAATGTATAATTTTCCATCTTCTAAAAATGTAAATTCTTTATGTCCTCAATTTGACTTTCAGTCTTTTGTAATATCCCTCTATAAAAGCCAGTTTCTTTTAGCAGTAATAACCTCCAGGAACTGACATAATTTTTGGTGATAAATACAACAGCGCAAACATCATTATTAGAGACTTGATTGAATGAATTCGGTGATGTTTTCTGTTATTAGATGGGTTGTTGTTTCACTTCAAAACATTCCATCTTGTGTGGTGCCTCACCTTGTTTGAGCATCTTGATGGCCACTTTCTGTTTCTTTGAGATCCAGACAGCTTCCCAGACTTCTCCAAAATGGCCCTCCCCCAGCTTCTTGAGTAGCTGAAACTCCTCCCTCGGCCGCTCCCATGGCTCCATGTCAAACAACTCCCTCTGCACGTGGACACACATGCAACAAAGTTTACAAAAGAGCTCTTCCAAGAATTTCTCCCCTATATGACATGTTGCTCTAAACACAGTTTGCAGTATTGATCATAAAACCAGAGAGGCTAGAGAGTGGTTATATTTTGTTAACAGCATAAACATGAGGCAGGAGAGAAGAAAAGAGAGAAGGAACGGAGGCAATTTGCATTTCTAGGAAAGTTTACTGGGAAAATAAATCATCAGAAGACAGGTTTGGTTTTGGTGTGTTTAGAAGGGAAAAATAAGTTTGAAATGTTTGAATAGTAATAATATTTATTGTTAAATAAAATGCACTACATTACATATTTCAGTTTGAAATCTGGGACCAGTAATTGACAGGCAAAGATTTCTTCATATCTTTTACACAATGAAACACTAATGATAGTGACTGTGATTTTGACAAATATAACATTCCTGAATATACATCCTTGTTGATTCTGGAACAACATTCAACCAACCAACCAACCAACCAACCAATCAGATTTTAGAATTAGGATAACAAAGTGCATTCACTGCTCAACTGTAACATAAAATAGTTAGCTTGTACATATATTATTATAAATGGAAGCTTTTAAAAAATCTTGTTCAAAATTATGAAAATTACTATGGGGCAAGAAGACCCAGGAGTAAACTGATTCCAGCTGTCATCTGATTTTTCAGAACATGCAAAAACACTAATTTTTAATTATTATTTAAGTATTTTTGAAAATGTTGTCAGTAGTGAACAAATGCTAGTTATAAATTTAGATTTATCTATAAATATAAATATTAAAAATTAATGAGCCTTCACAAATCCAAAAACAGAATTCCAGTGAAATATTTAAAAACAAACTTGGAATTCAGATTAAATGATTCCATTTAATTGGTATTTAGATTATGATGAAAAATGATGCTGATCGAAATGTGCATCCTCTAATTCATGGATTTATTAAATAGTAACTTAATTCATTATGATAACTACTTAAATCATAAAACCACCAGCAACAATGTACCACTGGGGCTTTCTGTCACAGTTGTAAGGGGGAGGCAGATCTTACCCCATCTTACCCTACATATACTATTTTATTGTTTTTTTCCTGATTTAATTAGGAGCTACCTGCTGTTATTTGATAGAAATATAGAACATAATACAATAAAACAAAAACAATAAAGCATGTTGATCCAAGAATATGTCCTTTTTGGTAAATTCAGCATGAAATGATTCAAAGACCTTAACAGGTTTTCACAGTAAATAAAAATAAAAAATAAAACATAATTAAGTGTTCATATCAAAAAAAAAAAAAAAAATCTGAAAGATGGTAAAGTTGCCCAAGTGAAAACACGAAATGCATAAAGTAAAAGGTGCAACAAGGTTGCTGTGCTATCCTTTTAGGAAGCAAGTGAGTGAATGGGCTTGTGTTAGTGTCTCTCAGTGGAGCTGTGTGTCCACACACTCTGTTGTTCAGCCTCGGTGTCCTCCCTGAAAAGGAGGAGAGGAGAGCGGACGATCACCATGAGGCCAAACCAGACAGAGCATTTCTGTGCAGAGCTGCTGATTAAGATGCAGGAGATTATAAAACCAAAGTAACCACTGCAGGCCGACTGGTGCCATTGCCCAGGGCAACTTCTCCAGAAACAGACCGCTTCTCTATAATGCTAATTGAATCTCTAATGCAGAACCGATACCCATAAAAAGGATGCCTATTTATGAGCCTTAGTTTCATGAAGACAAAAAGTGATGTCTAAAATTTAAATGTTGCTCTTGGGTGTATATTAAATATTAAGAGTGTCATACTTGCTGTTCACATGGCTGGTCTAAGGGGCATCCCAGACTTCTGGAGTTTTGCTGGTAGTATCTGATGAGCTCATCCAGAGTGCCAAAAGAGATCTTGTCAGATACAAAGTAAGCAGCAATCGGTGAGCGATGAATACGGAAATGGAAGACACTATTTTCACTTCTGGCTGTGAAGGAGAGAACAAAATTTTCCAACATTAATATTTTTGGAAATGTATTTTTAGGACTTTTTAACCCTGATTTTTTTTGTTGAGATCGACATATTTGGTCCCAGCAGCGCCAGTGAATGTACATATAAAGAAAATAATTTATAAATGAGATATAATATTAATAAATCTCTTATTTTCTCTTTAAATTATTTTAAAATGTTTCTCTGACTGAATCAAACTGAGTAGGCAGATATTCAGAATCTGAATCCCTCTGTTTTATGACAAAATAGATATGCACTTTTCCGAAATATGACTGAAAATGAAAAAAAAAAAATCATTACATACAGTATATTAACATTTTATATCTGAGACCCTTAAATATAAGAAGTAAAACATTTTAGAAGAATGTGGAAAATGTTGTGTATAATCAATTTTGACAAGATTAGCAAAAATTATTGAATGGCTTTGTGGTTTTTGAGCCCTTAAATAGAATATTATGTGGTTACAAAATACCCTCTACTCTTCTGTGGAGACAGAAAAACGCTTAGTCAGTTGCACATGGAAGACCAATATGGTGTTACAAGCTGTGGGGTGGAAAGAGAGAGAGAGAGACGGAGAGAGAGATGCTGGCCTGAAAGGATGGAGGATAAGCCGAGAGTGGATATCTTAGGCAGAAAATAATAAGACTGATGAAGTGGCGGCTACGTTGCCATGCAGATCAGAGAGAAAACGGGAGATGAGAAAGAAAGAAGATGAAAAAGGAGATGATGTATGAGAGAGAGACAAGGGAAATACGGGAGGGAAGTACTGGAGGTCTCCAGGCATTCAAATGAAAGAGAGTGTGAGAGAGAGGGAGACTGTGTCTGAGAGAGAAGAAACAAGGGAACGAACCTGAGATAGTATATTCATCACTGTGGCTCTCACTGATCCTCACCAGGAAGGAGCCGGTTTTGTTCTGTGGACTCAGAAGCAGCTTCTCAGCCTTTTGTCTGTTTATATTCCCATAGTACCATCTGTAAAACAGATGCACATAACACAGCTGAATGAATGAATACTTCATAACCTGTCAAGACCATGTCCAGGTCATATTTCAATGGCAAAATCCAAAGGAAAAAGTATTTACTTGTATACATAAGTAATAATTCCATTTTTTCATTACGGTAACATGTAAAAATAGTCATTTTCAAAGTATATCCATTCATTATATTCAGTGTTTTGCCTTTAATTAATGCTTATCATAATGAGCATAAATGTGCATAATATCATAAAATGAATCTTTATGATATTATTCTGAAATATGAATATTTCCATGTTGATAGATAAAAGCAAACACAGCACATTTACTATCTACTGCACGTACAATTCTGAACTAAAGTTTGAACTGTCAGCTAAAATATTAATAATATAATCATTAATAATGCATGTTTAGTACCGTAATTAGTCTTTTTTACATTAGAGTAATTGGATTGCATTACTAAGTAGTGAGGAATGAACAGCATGTATTTCATTGTAATTATTTGCTGACACATTATTATTGTTAGTGCTGTTGCTATTATGTCAGCTAACAATGTGAGTAATATGAGTACTGTAATGTAAAATGCTTGAAATGCCTTTTATTTTTTCACATTTTACCAGTAATATTTTATAATGACAAATATACCGAGATATTTCACATGAAATATGGTATAAAAAAAACACCTCCAAAAATACATTCTATAAATGGTTAATCATTATGTATGCTAATTAGCCATACGGCAAGAATATTAAACCCATTTTTTCTAATACACTAGGCTTTTAGAACCTCATTTCAGTGTTTGAATTGATTTGCTGATATTTACTACAGTGAGAGAAAAAACAGCTCATATTTTGCCCACATTAACCACGTTCAGCTTCTCACAGTAAACGCTTTGGCGTCATGCAAAGTGTTGGCATGTTAAATATGGGTGCGGCAGGTGCACATGCTTGTTTAGCACAATCCCATGGTGCTTCAGTTTCAGTGAAACTCCGGCAGGTGACAGGTGCACCAGAGGCCGAACACACACTACTCTGACACAACAACCCTTTACCTGTCAACACTATTTAGGAGGTCTTTCTGGCGAGGACAATTGACTGACCCCGTTAACAGAAGTAAACGATACAGTGCAAATAAAAGAAAACAGTGCACAGCCCTTTGTTCACATGGACAATGATAAACCCCGTTGTGAATTAAATGAGACAGTGCAGGTATATGAACATTCCTTGGCTGAGCTCATGTACAACCAAAACTAGGCACACTGCTTCTGAGATTTCAAAACAGTAAGGTCAGGTTTTGACCTATTGACCTTATTGTTACAGTGTGAATTATACAGTGGCTTTCAGGATCTATTTAAAATGTTTAACCCATTTTTAATGTCTGGAAAATCATTCAATCTAAATTTAAAGGTAATTTTCAAAATACAGGCTGTCAGGGTTTGTCATGCGCAACCTTTGTGGCCACTAGTCGAATTACTTTAATAAACAGGTTTTGGAGACACATTAAAGATAACTAAATATATAATAAAGTCATACATAATGACAGTACCTACAGTTTATGGACGTAGCAGATTGAAACCTTTGTCAAAACATATGTAGCTATATTTGTATAAGACAACAATCTTTTGTTAAAAGTTAATTAGGTTCAAGTGTTAAATAGGTGGTTCTGACTCCCCTAAAACAACCATATTTACACCCTATAATTGGGGGGATCTTAAACCTGAAATATTTTTATGGTTGCTTATATAAACAAGCAAAATCAAATGTTAAATCTAAAATGCAATGTTTGTGTAGCGCTAGAAAATATTAATCCAGTATGAAAACAATAAAAGTCAATGGAAAGTTTAAATATTATAGAGAAACAAAAGTGCATGTAGCCCTACGTCAAGCTCTTCATTCTTATAGTGTGCACTACGTAGAAAAGAGTGATAATTTCCCATAAAATATGTGACCCTGGACCACAAAACCAGTCATAAGTCGCACGGGTATATTTGTAGCAATAGCCAACAATGCATTGTATGGGTCAAAATTATAAATTTTTCTTTTATGCCAAAAATTATTAAGTAAAGACTATGTTCCATGAAGATATTTTGTAAATTTCTTACCATAAATATATCAAAACTTAATTTTTGATTAGTAATATGCTTTGCTAAGAACTTCATTTGGACAACTTTAAAGGTGATTTTCTCAATATTTTGATATTTTTTTACACCCTCAGATTCTAGATTTTTAAATATTTGTATCTCAGCCAAATGTACATCAATGGAAAGCTTATTTATTCAGCTTTCAGATGAAGTATAAATCTCAATTTCAAAAAATCGACCCTTATGACTGGGTTTGTGGTCCAAGGTCACATATAATGAATATTGTAATTAAAAATAGACATAGGCTGTCACTAGAAACTAAATAAACCTATTGACTGTCAGGACTTACCTGTAGTTAGCGAATTCATCCTGTACTAGGGCCACATAATTAGCAGGGACCAATCCGGACTCCAGGGACCCCGTCAGCTTCTTGGCAAGTACATAATCTCCCCTCTTTTCTATGACAGACAGTTTGTCCCCTTCTTTCACCGTCAGCTCTTCCTCACTGCGGGCTTCGAAGTCGAAGAGCGCCGCGTACAGCTGCGCCGGTTTCCTCTTCGGAGCCGGGACCCGGATATCACCCGAAACCGTGCGGATCTCGGCCGGTCGAGCCATGTTCGGATAGTAAAACTCGGGCCATATGCAGTCCCACAGCGTCTTCAGACAGGGCATACAGCTGCGACAACACTTCTCCATCCCAGCCCTCGCTTTCTACGGACTCCAGGGTAGCCAGAATATTTGGCAGCTGTCCACCAAGCGAAACGGTTGAAGAAATTGAAAATAAAAGCGGTGTGTGGGTCCCTCACCGATGGTGACCGACCTTCCGTAGCGATTCTATACCGGGATCCCCTTTGTTGAGCAAACACGCTGGCCGCGATCATAGCGGAGGATCAGGTGAAACCGGTTCTGTTTCGGGATGGATCACATAGGTATGCGGAAAAGACATGTTGGATAGTTCAATGAGACATTAAGACGAGGAGAGGATGTTGTGGTTGAAGTACATTGAAGAACATCCTCTTTTCATCTAAATCTAGGCTCTACTCGTCCACGACGCCCCTCTTCTCTCATAATTACCGGTGCAGTGCGCCGCAGCATTTGGTGCCTCTCTATCCGCTCCGGAGCAAAACGCTTCGCAGTGTGTGAACTTGGCTGCCAGCGAGCCGTTTCTCCTGTAGTGCGATCATCTGTTCACTAGGCAAGCGCACACTTGGAGCTGGAAACCATTATTTGTTTATTTTTAGATTCGCCTTTAATCATAAAATGCTTACACCTCCGCAAATGTTTGCGTTTATTAAAATTTGTGCACGCTCATTTGCGTGCATATCATGTGAATAAGCAGTTGAAAAAATAGCCTTCTATTCTGGCCTATTAGTTTTTAACACACGCACACACACATATGCACACGTTTATTATTATACACCACGGGGACTTCCAGTTTACATGTAGCCTTATCGTTTTTAAATTGTTGTGCTAATTATAGTTGCTTAACCAGCGGTGCACTGCAAATATTGGGGGACCGCTCATGAGATGTGACGTCACACACTGGCGTTTGTATCTCTTTTAAATATTATTTTGGGCAGTTTAGTTCTTTAATGATTTTTTGTTTATTCTGGGTATTCTGAGCTATATTTGCTGAATGACTTCTAGGTTTCTGTCATTTAAAAAATATAGGCTAACGAGGTTAGGCTACTGGAAATGTATGACATCACTCACTAGATATATTTTGGCGTCTCATTAAATGAAAGGAAGGAGATTCTACAATAGAGCTGTCCTAAAAACTTTAGTATCACAGGAAGGCAGGTAGACTGTCTTTATGCACAGGAACCAATAACCAGCGTCTGAGCGCGTGTCCGCGTGATGCATTGTTTCCCGCGCCCGTGATTTCTATGTAAATATATTTAGGTCGAATCTTATCTGAGCGTCATTAAGACGTCTTTGTAAAGTAAACACACTGTAAAACTGCCACCTTGATGCGACTCCTATATCGCTCTAATGTATATTGGCTTAAAAATGTGGGATATAGCGGCTATGTGATCCTGGCTGTGAAAACCCAGCTAAAGTCAATTTTTTTGTGTGTGTGATTTACTTTTTTCTACATAAAATCATCCTGCATGAGGTAAAGAACATTCTGTGAAAACTGAACCTTTATGTCTTTAATATTGACTGAGTAAGGCCATGTCAAAGATTGAAATCATATACATCACATGCTATATTACAGTGTGAAGTAAATAGGCTAATATCTTTTACAATATGCAATTAAAATGACTCAACCCTCATTTCAGGCCAGTAATAGTAAATAATACCTTTTATAACCCCTCCAAACTAGGCCAGTTCTTAAACCTATCCCTGCATTTCTGAACCACACAAGCATTGAAAGCCTTCCAAGTGGGCCATAATAATAAAAATCAAGATGCCTAAATAAACTGACAACTATGCACAAGAGGAAATGGCTTAGTATTTGAATATTGTCATGGACCATGGGGGATCAATGAGACGGAGAACTACTGATTAAATTCTTTTATGAAGCCATTTTCATCATGAGGACCAATGTAAGCAGTTTCAGGTTTTACTTAGTTAGCAAAACCTGACCTACACAAACACAGACGAATACATTAACGCCGATTCAAAATAATTTTTCCTTAGGGAGAAGAAAAGAAATACAGCTGCCGGGTTTGATATATAGCACACTGTTTTATTAGTATATTTAGCTTTGTGAAGTACAGCTTGGGAGAAAAAAAAGTCACAATGTCATGTCAGTGACAT
>JAFVLL020035601.1:0-15253 GCA_021397915.2 Tor tambroides | reverse complement strand
TTTGGACGGCGATTGCAGGGAGGGTGGGACATTCGCTTTCAGTGCTATCAGGCTAAAGTTAGCATTTTCCGAGATCTCCAATGGCACCTTTAAGTGAATTATGTATTGAGTGTATTCACAACGTGACTTGCACATTCTGACTAGCACCTTCTCTTGTCATATTTTCAACTGTTTATTTTGATCAAAATTATGTTGTCATGATACTCATTTTTGTCTCATCATTAAATGAAAAACCTTATAGCTAACACTAAATTATTTGACGAGAAATCTATCTTTAAAAAATTGATTATGATATGTTTTGCGTGTTATATTATTAACACGCATCTTCAGATCCCTCAAAAAGTCACAGTATCTCTAATGTGACATTTCTCTCTTTCACCCAACATGCTATTTGGTGATGTATAGAATCCACAGATGGTGGCAGATGATATTTAACTGTAAGCCAGCTGAGCCGAGGCCCTATTGTAAACCCATGGTCTGTCTTCTGCCTTTTTTAGCGATATATGTAAATAAGAGATTTACATTGTCTGCCCCCACCCATCATGTTTCCAAGAAAACAGATTAACAGGACTGAATGTCGGAGGCTGGTGGAAGGCTAATGAGGTCACATCTATAGGGGCTTAAGGAGATGCTCTTCAGATCTTTATTCGTTCCTCTGCATCTGTGGCTGGTTAATTTAATTCCTCCCATCCATCCGTTCAATCACCGCATACCTGTGTCCCTTAGTGTGGTGAACAATCTCAAGTATGTCTGATTGGGTGACATTTGCATGAAAGCTGGGTGAACACGTTTTCAGAATGCACAAGATGGGATTTGATGCATCAGTTTGGTGTTTTTCTATTTATGTTTCTCCTCCATGGAATTCAGAAAGTGTTGTGATTCTGACCTGCCCCGGTCTTGTTTCATTCCTAGTTGTTTTTTTCTTGGTGAGAAGCAGAATTAGATTTGATGTTGACCAGAAGTTTGACATTCCTTAAAGCATTTTTTTTAAATGCTAAATTCAGGTGAATGATTGCATATGCAGTACTTCAGATTACTGTGCAAGTCTTTAGTCTGCATGAAAAGATGTGGACTAATTAACGTGAATACTTTGAATATCAGCACCAAGTTATTTAAAGTTCTGCTTGTGGGCAAAGAGAGCGGCAGTGTGCTTCAGCCATGATGGTGACTTAAAATAGTTTCTCTTGTCTGGTCTTTGTAATGTCTTTTTAAATGTCAGCTATTCAAGGTGTAAGTGGGGTTTCTTTGAATATAATCCGGTTAGTTTATGTATATGTTACTTTATGGTTCTCTCTGTCTGCTTTATTATAGGATATACTTGGCAGGATGACACAACTCAGGAGGTAATCTCAAAAGAGCTCTCACAACTACCCAAGGTTCCTCTTGAAGGATTTACAAACACCTTTTCTCATTTCAATGGCAATTCCAGGTGAGCTCCTAAATCCTCTGTTATGTTTAGCATCCGTGACAATAATGTGTTTATGGAAACTTTTGTTGTAGTTCTTTTATTAATTCAGTTTTAGTATCTTTATGTAACAGTTGTTGATAAGACACTTTAGTAACACAAGTTTCTTGTGTTGGTGTCTTGAAATAATTTGTGCAGGGTTTAATTATCTAGGTTAATGATAATTTATAAATATACTATTGTTCATAGTTAATTATTGTTTGTTCATAATTCATTAACTAATGTTGATTTATGCAACTTGAAATGTTTAAGTGTATTAATATGTGTAGAAATAAACATTAACCAAGCTTTATAAATACCATAAAAGTATCTGTATATGTTCAGAAATTGAACCATAGAGTAAAGTGATAATCTGATCTGGACAGGTTTGTATTCTAGACACTTTATCTACTATAATCTGTTTATCTGTTTTTAAACATGGAATTGTATTATAAACATTCCCAATGGGGACAGAAAGCTGAAGGCTCAGAAAGAAGAAGTGAGCAGGACACTGCAGAGGTACCTTCAAGGTTTCCTGCCTTCTGATGTTGCCTCCTTCAAACAGAGTCCTCAAGGGCAGCAAGCACTTTGGAAGGTGAATCTCCAACAACTATATATATATATATGAATAGTTCTGTTTACTCATATATCTCTTGAAGTATTTGGATGCATGGTGACTATATGGCTGTTCTCCTTAAAAGTGAAATCAGTAGTTTTTAGGAAGGGCATATTTTCAGCTTGAGACTGTAAACAACTGGGCAGAACTACCACACATACATGGATATGCTTTCTAGGTGTACAAAATATAGTAGTTACTAAATGCATTATTTTAATGCACTTCTAACAAGTGCATTTTGTGCATGATTTTGCAAAATTAGCCATGTATTGCTACTTGCTCTGCACTTCTTTAGACAACTGTCAGATAAGCACATAGCTACTGGGGACATGTAATCCAAGGTGCAACCTGCTTGGTACTAAAAAACACCATCACCAAACAACTGTTCATGAAGTTAACAGTCGTGAGAGTTGAAAAGTTCACTGCACTATTGAACATTAGTACCCTGCAGTGCTTTTGGAGTCAGCCGTGTATGTGCTGGTTTGTTCAGCGAAGCCCACCCTGCTGTTCTAAAGTCAGCTTGGCCTTCTATTCTGCAAAGGTGGGAAGAATATAATTGTTTTATATAATCTCTCAAATAGAGCAGAACAATACGCAGAGCAAAAATAAGGAGGCTGATACAATGTTAAAATGAGGCTAAAACGCTTTTAACGTTATTATCTTCGATCGGTTTTTGAAGTTTTTCTACAAAACCATATGTATATTATGTATATTATAATGTATATTATTTATGCATTTCTTTACATATTTATTTATTCTTCTCCCATAGTACAAGGAAGATGGCCCCCGTTATCATAAGGGTGTAATCCAGCTCAAAGAGAAGCCTCCTTCACCCCACATCTCCTTCCCCAAAAGCCAGCCTGATCTCCAGGCCGTTATGGAACAGCATCCCCCAGGTCGATCATACTTCACTAGTTATGAGCAGGATCGTACTGGAGTCCCTCTTGCTGAGCTTCAGCAGTATCAAGCTGGGCCCATGAGAGCACAAGATCCTGGTAAAGGTCAAACACAGGGAAAGCTGCGTTACTTCAGCCTTCAGCGCACTCCAGCTACCAAAATAGAAAAACTGCCAGGAGCTTCCAAGCAACCTCCAAAGCCCCAAATCGAGAAATTGTTTTTCAAATCTTCAACAAGCAGCCCTGTTTACAAGGAAGCCCTCAGTTCAGTAGATGGTGAGCTAATCTTTCTTCTTCTATATGTATATTTGTTATATAAATATTTATATGTGCATTAAAAAAGAAGCCAGGAGAAGCAAATAAAGAATTCAATTCTCATATTATGTTTAATCAAACTCCTTTTATGTTAAACAGGGTCATATTATATTGGCTGTGATGAGCTTTTGCATTATGATTATCCATATTCAGGATCAGTCTGAAGTGACTGAAGAAACATTGATATCATTATGATAATTCATGCCCCAAAATTTAAAAAAGCACAATTATTAAATTATAAATTTACCTTAATCAGAAAGAGACCGAGGTAGAGATGAGAAACACAGTCTGGCTCCAAATACTTATGTCAGATGAATTAAGCATAATGTGCTGAGCAATTACCTCGTTAGGGGCGTTTATTGAATTGCACACAAACACAGACAGTTTCGTGATGGGTTTATACCTTTTTTTAATCAAATAGGGGTCATACAAATTAGAGGAGGGGGTTCTTGTACACTTGCAAGATACCAGATAGTTTTTCTATCTTTGCCTCTGTTTTCTCTCAGAGAAGTTCATTGATGGAGTGGTTAACCAGCTCGGACGTCAGAGCGTCAGTGTGGATACTTTGACCCCAAAGGACCTGAACAAGCTCTCCAAGGTCATCACCCAGGCCCTGCAGGTGGTGGATGGAGTGGAAGGGGTCAAAGGTAGAGAAGCCACACAGGATGAAGTGGAGGCAAAGAGGGAACCCAGTCAAGAGTTACATCAGATGGAGAAAGCAGATGATGACAGCACACATAAAGGTAGTCACCCCTTAACAAAAACAAATATTTGATTAGTTCCTCATTACACATGTTTTAAAACCTTAATTATAATCCAAAAATCAAGAGCCATGATCTTTACCATAATTTTAAATTCTTTTACAGATGCAGAAGATTCTACCCTTAAATCTGATGATAAGGTAACATGTGGAAAAAAAACAGGGCCATGTGACTCATATTTTTGTGATAGTCAATAGAATTCCCAGTTTAATTTTCTGTTTCTAGGACAAAGGTTTCATCAGCCAGCTGCTAGAGTTCCTGGATCATAACTCTGGCCCTGGATCTGTGCGTCCTCCCCAAGCAGAAGAGCCTTTTCTGGGGTACGTTGACCAGCCAAATGCTGGAAGTCCATTGAGAGCTAGTTTGGAGAATGTCCAGAGCCGGACAACACAAACAGAACTGGACCTGATGAGGAAGAAAATGGAACCTGACGCTTTGGATATAGAGCCAATGGAGGGTGCTGAGGTAGAACAGTGGATGCACGGTTCTCCGGAAGTTAAACTAGAGGTTCAATCAGGAAAAGAGCCACAAAAAAATTCCATGGACAAAGAGGAGGTGGAAAAGAAGGGTGTGAGAGTGGAAGTGAATGTTGCAGCATATTCAAGTCCACATGATGGAGACTTTGGCTACATTGTTACTGAAGAGTAAGTATAAATTCTACAGAAACACTTACATAGGCTGTCATGATGACAAACAAGATTGCATGGACACATGGATCTACAGTATGCTTTTGAAAGAAATCACTTATGCTCAGCAAGGCTGCATTTATTTGATCAAAAATACAGTGAAAACAGTAGTATTGTGAAATATATTATTTTTATTATTATTTAATAATAATAATAATAATAATAATTAATAATAATAAAATATTTGAAATAGAAATCTTTTGTAAAATCATAAATACATTTTTTGTTGAGTCAAAAGATATGAACAGTAGTGTGTGTGTGTGTGTGTGTGTGTGTGTGTGTATGTATGTATGTTATATATACATACCAACATATAATTTTTTTTTTTTTTTGCTTCAGTCACAAAATAACTGTTTAAATAAATGTAGCATTGAATTTTTTAGTTTAAATGATTTTGCAGGGTATTATATTCCAGTATTTTATCAGAGCATGGCATAATACATGTTATATTACCACAGTTTCCACATGTTTTCATCACAAGACCAATGTATGTTTTATAGAAATTGATCTAACCATGGTAATAAGGAGTCATCTGTGTTTTTACATGGTTACAATGATTTCTATGCATAGCAGAGTCTTAAACTCTGTCAGTCACAAGTTCTTTTGTCATTCAGTGTTCATACTCAGTTTATGTTACTGCATTCCATATTGCAATTTATTTGGTTTCCCTCACTCCTCTCTGTGTATATTAGTGTTAGTGTGTAAATGGTTGTGTGTGTTGTGTACATTTCTCAAAGCGAAAGATGATGGCATCCACAGCCACTGCATCTCCAAAAACTTGATTTATCTCACAGAGGCTCGCTTACTGCAGTCCCATTTAACTTGGAGTACCTGAAAACACACAGACACATTCTCAAAAAGGAGATTTAAAAGTACGTAAGTGTGTATTGGAAGGCAGTGGTAGGTGTGAAAAAGCATCAGGGAAACAGTTGCACTCTGGCATCTTCTAATTCTCAGCTTCTTTCTCATGTGTGTGAATACGCTTCCATTTAGATTCATATCATTCTTTAGGCTTGTGTGCAACTCGCTTCGTGTGTGTTTGCACGTGTTCTGATGTGTGAGTGAGTGTGTGTGTTTTAACTCGGGCTGGCGTGGCCATATCATAAAGACATCACACTTCACAGGGATTCCATTTACACCTTATTGTTTGCCTCATTGCTGGAAAATATAGGTGATTTATCAAAGCATACAAGCCACCTGTGTCCCATTCCCTATGTGTTTTATGCACTCTCTGCTCTCTGTATACCTCCTGTGAACTGTGTTCACTATTTCAATATTGTATCTGATATGGCATTCATCTAGCAGCACCCAGATCTGTATAGATGAAGTGTAAATGTTCTCATCTATTCTGACAGACCTCATATGTAACTATTTTTAAGTGCTGGTGTTAAAAGGCATGTTTTAAATATTAATTGCTATATTTTGCAGATTTTGTCATGTTCATCCTAGAACAATTGTGTTAATTTTTTAAATCTCAAGGTTGAGAACCTTTGTTATAGTCCTAAATATTAAAACTATGGTGTGTAACTATGCTCTAGACATGAATCATTCCTTAAATTGAGCAGGAGAAATGTACTAGTATGTACTCTTTTAAGAAATTGGATTTGTGATTTTCACCCAACAGAAAATAAAACGGGTGAAGAAAAACATCTTATAGACTTAAAGTAAAGGAGAGACCTGAGCCAGATCAAAATATCATAGACTTATTCATTTTGAGGTATTGCCAGTAATCAGCCACCTACACTGTCAGAAAAAAAAGGTACAGAAGCTGTCCCTGGGAATTTGAAAGGGTACCAATATGTATCATTTAAGTACTAATATGTACACTTTAGATACAAGTATTCAAATAAGTGTACTGTGTAAGTGACAGATTTTGTATCTTTTTTCTGAGAGTTTAGCTACTGCATGTCTGCATTCTAAAAACTACATAGAACATTTTGTAAACCCTTAGCAACACCCTGGCAACCACCCACAGCACCTTAGTTTTCTTGTGAAAATGTACAACTCTAATTGTTTTTTTTTTCCTCTCTTCTTCTTTTTGTCCATACTTAGTTCGCTGTCCACTGATCAGGGGCTGAACCTCATGGAGCTCTTAGCTGAGAGAGTCAGCCTTCATGTAATAGATTTTCTACAGCTCTCGTAAGTGCATGTGCACACACACACACACACACACACACACACACATACATACATACTTGTTGAAGACAGTCTCATGCTGGTCGACACACTAATGGCACTAATGGAACACTCAACCTGTGGTTTTGTTTTGTTTTTCCATTTTGCAGTATAGTTTGGGCTAAGTACTTTTTTTCAAGCGACAGCACAGTGATTATGAGTGTGTTCTGAATTCTGTGCATATAAGTTCAAGCTTTATATAAATGGTTCAGAGAGAGGGAGAGAAAGAAAGAATGCATCTCGGTGTGTGTAGGTGTGTGTTATTCTGACCTGCCTGCAGTGGTAAACTTCAGTTCAATTACAGCACATTTTCTGATGATAACCAATGTTCAACAAGTGCACAGATTAAAGGCAGCTTTCTGCTTAATTGTTTGGAATGCAACAAATGCATTCTGGCACTCTTGTATTTTACTGAGAAACTTCTTGTGGTTACATTTCACTCACACATGTAAGGGAAATACAAATATTAATCAATTACTAATTTCTTGCACTCCTTCTCTCATACACCCAGCTTTACTTGACTTTTTATTTAATATACGTTACACATACACATTCTCACCCTAACTAAAAACACAATTTACTTTATATATTATTTTTACAAATCAAGTTGTCAACAAAATATATGCTGCACACACACACACACACACACACACACACACACACACACAGAAAATCGCTTTATAGATCATAATTACACTACCATTCAAAGCATTTTTTTCTCAAAGTTTTATTCAGCAAGGATGCATTAAATTGATCAATAGTTATAGTTAAGACATTTTTAATGTTCCAGAATGTTCCGTTTTCAAACACATGCTGTTCTTTTGATTTTACTATTCATCAAAGAATCCTGAAATAAGCAAAACAGCTATTTTTAATTATGACAATAATAAGAAATGTTTCTTGAGCACCATATTAGAATGATTTCTGAAGAATCGCGTGACATTTAAGAGTAATGGCTGCTGGAAATTCAATTATGCCATCACATTTTATTAAAACAGAAAGCAGTAAAAAGTAGTAATATTTTACAATATTATTTATTGGTGAGCATAAGAGACTTCTTTTAAAAACATTAAAAAACATTTTGCAGACCCAAACCTTGTTAACGGTATCAAGCATATATCAATTTATTAATGAAAGAGCATAATAAATACAAGATATTGCTAAAGACATGATTTACAGGCCTCACTGAAATAGATAAAAAGTATAATATTTGTGTGTAGTTGAGTGCTGTCCAGGTGAGCTGTGTCTTTGCCTTTGATTAATTTCCTCTCTTGAATAGTGCCTTATATCTATTTACACAGCTACCTGCTAATGTATCTTTTGTCATCTAATGCTTTTCATCTTTTGTGAGAAATAATGGAAAGGGAATGGTGTACTGGATGATGTGCACTCTTATATAAAACATTATGTCATAATGTAATATGGCATTTTTGGACTAAAGATAAGACGGCTAGAAAAGTAGACAAGCAGACAAGCTTCTGCTCATACGATCATATAAGCAATCAAAGATCAGGAAAATTCAGCAGACACTCACGCAAACGTTCGTACTCTCAAACACAGCGCTGCCATGTTTAGGCTTCACACTGTGTTGCAGTTACATAAAGAGTCAGCGTAGCACCTCTCTGAACTCCAGACATGACGTAAGGGTTTGTACTGTGTGCAGACAGTAGGGGGCACAGAAAAACACATATGCACAATTGTGGATTTGCAATCAGACAGTCTTGTTCTCTTATACACATCGAAACATTAACACACTCACATTCATTTACACTAATTCTACCTCTCTTTCGTTCTCTCACTCGCTTATGTATTTTTCTACAACCCCCCTCACCCCCCACACACATACACACACACACAGTCTACCTATCATCTCCATCCCACACTCTCCCCCATGGTGCAAAAGGAGCCGAGCAGAAGCAGTATCGTTATGTTATGGCTTTCCTCCCTCTGTGTACTGGACGTTGGTGGCATTTTACTGATAACTCATCAGCACTGATGCTGTTATAAACGGGAGTCTGGACCATTGTGTTTATTTAGCTTTAACAGCCACTGTTTTCATCCAGAAATTTCCAGAAGCCAAACAGAGGTGTGTGCTCAGGTATAGAGAGGAAAGCAGAAGATGGGTGGAAATTGGTGTAGGGAAAATAAATAAAAAGAGTCATAATGCGTGTATTTGTTTGGGGAATTATGTTTTTGTAGATATTAAAAAGCTCAAGTGCATGTATGACGGCATTGGTAGCCAAACAAAACACCTTATTCAGACCTGACTGTAAATAATATGTGTATATTATAAATTAAAATACATTAAAATTAGCACATTAACAATACAGCTTCCTTTTTCAAAACAATTCATCTTAAAATAGATTACTGTTTTAGTAGGCTATACTGTTTTCCCTGCTCTGGATATTATTTTTAAAACTGAGAGCGCGTCTTGATGGTTTAGCATTGAGCTATGGCTTACAATAATTTAAAATATAATGAGAATAAAATGAGACATGAGATTCTAGAAGCTCTGTTATTTTCCAGCAGATATCTGGGAGTCTGTGTGTGTTAATTCTACTGAGGATGAGAGGTTACCTTGGACTTGCTCTTGCCACCTGCTGACGTGTGAATGGGATTTTGTTCTGGTGACAGATTCATTCCTCCAGTCTTCCACCTCTCTCTTTCATTCTCTTTTATTTTCTCCCCTCTTCTCTTTTTCTATCCCATTTTTTTCTCTCTATTTGTGACCCTCACTTCACCCTGGTCCGCAGCGGGAGTAGCTTCAGTGCTGTGTCCCAGATAAATGCATCTGCCTCAGAATCAGGAACCGGGAAGATCCCTTGTTGGACAACTGCATGTTTGTAAACTAACCATCCCATTCACTGCTTTAGTCATCTTTAACCAGTAAACAGAAATGTTGAACAGTAGTTCATCTGTGGATCTGTGTTGGTGTCATGGTTTCGTGCCAGTTTGCAGATCCTTCTCTTCCTTTGCCTGAGTCTGTTTTTCTGTTTGTGAGGAGATGTGTGACGGTTTGTTTTAACTGTGTCATTTTTGAATATATTTAGCATTTTTAAAAATCATTTCCATTCCCTTTAAAGAAACAATTCACCATGAAATATTATACTTCACAGGATTCTCTGTTAGAATAGATAAATGAATGAGGATTGCTGCTGGGATCTCACCCAGACAGCTGTTTGGCTCAATCACAAATGCCATTTGTACGAAATGCCATCATGTATTTGCACAACATTTCTGGATCACCAATTCAAATTCTGCAAAGATATTCAAATCCAATGTATTGAGTCTGTGAGCATTTTTTTAAAGACTGATTTCTTTTACTTTTTTACTTTTCCAGTTAGACCTGTTTGCTGAATGGTGTTGATCCACTAAACATTTTAGACAACTCTTAAGAGCATCAGGTTTCCCGTGAGGATTTAATTCATGGAGGAAAAACTTGTCAATTTATGTCAAAAGCACAGAAGGAAGCTAACGGCACAGATCTGTTGTAAGAAAATGAACCAAAACGCAATATTCCCTAGTGATCTGCTGTTTTAACTGTGGTGTTGTGGTACTGCAGTTGACTGCGTCTGCAACAATGTATTTTTTTAAATGATAAAAGATTATGTTCATGACTCACAGCTGCAACAGTTTTGCTCACACTCACTGCATACTGCGTACTGTTCTGTTAATCTTTCTCTCCTCTTTCTTGTTTTCTCCTTATTGTCTTGTTCTCGCTCTGTCTCTTCCTCTCTCTTTTTCTTCTCTGTGTCTCTCAGGGTTCTGGGTCCAGCAGTAACCTTTCGAGTGCGCCCCAATGCTCGAAACATCAGCACGGCCCAGCTAGCCAGAGTGGCAGGTACACACAAACATACACGTGCACACACACACACACACACACACACACACACACACACACACCAACCACTCGTTCCGCTACTGCATTCTAGTTGCTATTCCGATCATCTCCTGACACATTGGGGAAGAATCCTCTCATAGTGCCATGACCTTGATTGCATCATTAGTTATTTTCAAGGTTTAAACCAACTTTTTACACACAGTACATGTGCACACACAAATTTACACATGGCAAAGCAAGAAATCAAACAAAACAGATATCAAATATGGTATATTGTGAAATCACTGGTATGTGATAAGCACAAGTGAATGCACTGTACTGTTTAAGTTTCAATAGGAATTTTCTTTGTCTTTTGTCTGCTGGTGTTTTGCACCAGTGTTTCATTTTTTATAACAGGCACTGCAAATTCTTCCTGTTTTTAATTCAAGTTTTTGTGGTTGTTTAAGGGTGTAATAGCGGGGATACATCTTTCTTTGTGGTTCATGGTACTGTATATAATTGTTAGGTATTGATCAATACCATGGTTGGACAAAATTCAGATTGGACGAACTGAATTCTGATTTGACGAATTGGTCCCACCCAGAGGAATTTGAATTGGAAATACTGAAAGTGGAATTTAGTTAATTCCACTTTGTTTTAGTTATTATTTAGTTATTATAATTCCCCTTTGTTTTAGGAATTTAGTTAATTCCAATTGTTTGGGTCCAGTATGTCCCCCCCCCCCCCAATCTTTTCAAAATTAACAAAATTAAAACTTTTATATTGAGCAAAGTTGCATTAAACACTTATAGTTCTTTTTAACTTCTATTCATCAGAGAATCCTGAATTTTTTTTTGCCATTTCCATAAGAAGCTGTTTTCAACATTGATAATAATAAGAAATGTTTCTTAAGCAGCAAATCAGAATAATAGAATGATTTCTAAAGGATCATGTGACACTGATAACTGGAGTGACAATTATATTTTAAAATTAAAATGTTCAAAACATTATTTTAAATTGCAATAACATTTCACAGTATTACTCTTTTACTGTATTTTTTGATGAAATACATACAACCTTGATGAACATAAGAGAATTCTTGAAAATTTTTGAACGGTAGTGCATACTGTATGTAAATTAAGTACAAATTTTCTATAGCTGACAGTGATCTGTTTGTCTGACTGTTTGTAAGGCCTATAAAGCCTTTAAACTTCGACTTTAAACTTAAAGACAAGGATTTTTCAAGCCAACATGTAAAGTTTTTATCTATTCTGAGGCAAAATGTACAGATTTTAGTATTCCATTTTATTCCATTTTAATTCAAATTCATTGAATTTGAATTGCAGTTATGTGTCCTGATTGTTACCTCAATTTAAAGGATATTTGAATAGCACTCTTAATTCAATTCTGAATGCTGCACAACGCTGGCTAATACAGCGTGATACTGACCATGCCATTTGATTGAAAATTCAACATTGCTGTCAGGAATTGATCAGATTCATGAACTGGAAAAGAATAGACTGCAGTCCTGCTTCCCCGTTTCAGTCACCGTTTTAACATTTAACACTCAGGATTTCATATTTGATCATTAATGCACAAAAGAAAGGGCAAAGAATGAAAGGGGAAAACAAAAGGAATCTGACATTATAAGGTCTGTATTCCCTTGATCCATCATAATTACTTCTAGGGAAAACAGATTCGTGTGAATTTGTCTCATGCCTGTCTGTACTTCCTGACAGATAAGATGAGATACACAAGGGAAAACATTTCACAAACTGGACCTGAAATACCCAATTGTTTTTTAAAAATAAAGTACTATGGGTATGTTCTGAAATGCTATCACAGTTTGACTTAGTCATTATGTGCTTTTTGTTTATTTCTCTTTGTTTATATCTCCCGCTGCAAATAATTTTCACTAGCACTCATTGAAATAATGATATGCAGCCAACAAGCCAGTACATGAAGTGCATTTAATGAAAATTTAGATTTTATTTTATTTGATTATCAGTGTTTTGTCCTCAGTAGCAAATGCACTTTATTCAGTTCTATGAACAATGCATGAGTGTATTTGTGTATTTGTGGCTTGTTGTTGTTGAAATCTTTGGACGTCGTCCTTCTTGACCCGGTTCCGATTGACTCTGTGTGAGCAAATGTGTTTGTGCATGTTAAAGCTTGTGCGTTAAAGCCTTGGCATCCAAGGAAATGCGCCTCAATTTTGTCCAATTGCTGTGGTGTGAATTTCGACTTTTATTTGTGTACGTGCGTCTACGTGAGTGTGTATATCTCCTGTCACTCCTCCCTCTGAGAGTCTCTTGTAGCATGTTGAGAGAGTTAATGGCTGGGCTCGTCAGACCCAAATGTCAGACAAAATGTTAAGTCAACATGATCAGCCGCTCTCACACGGCAGATAAATTATGAAAACCCTGGTGCCTGAATACCAATTTATTACTTTATTTAAACAGAGAGGATCTCTCCTCACACTTTATTACTGCTGTATACACACCGCTGATCGCACCTAATCATTTATTCCAATTTTTGTGCCTTTGACATCACATACATCCCTGAGGTATTTAAGCAACTTCAAGGTATTTGTGTTGAGCGGAAATATGGTGGAGTGTCGAGGATTATGTTTAGGTTGTAACTGTTAATGTGTGTTTATATGTCCATAATCCAAATCTTGGCTTTGCCTGAATCATTCCAGGAGCAATGCTTTTATGTTTAAAACCACAAAAACTGATTCGCTTATTTAACTGCAATATTCAAAGGATATTAGAAACTTTTATTATACAGTTGCTTGAATGAATTGATTTTGCACATTGTTAAATATTCTCCAAAAACTGTAATATACTGTATGTGGCATAATTGGCCACTAGCTTGGATGGACTGAAAGGCATTAGCCTTTTGTGCATGTAAGGAGCTGTTTTGTAGTTCCAAATAGCACTAAAACCACATGTACTGTTGACCTAAACACATTAGAGAACATTAGATCAGCATGTTAGGCAGGATTCTTCCTTTGTATATAACCCCCCTCTATTCAAACACACAAAATGGAGAATGGTTTCGTAGGGTCTGAAATGAACGTGTTCCACTAATCTAGTAGTATTCCTTTGGTTCTGCCACAAGCATCTGTCTATGACAGTAGCTCCCATGTGTTTTGTCTTTGTTGTTGTTGTATGTCATACAAATGTGTCAACTTACATTTAATTCCTGTATTTCCCTTTCGAGGTCAATAAAGTGTGTCTGTCTGAATTTAATAATGTAAGATGAAAAGAATAAACAACTAAAATACCACAGCACTTAATGAAAAATTATAGATGATGAGATATAAAGCTGATTGATGAGTGATTGTCTGAAGAGGAAGGTGTTTGTATCCTTACAGACTTCACGGCAGTAGTTCATGTCACTTTTTTACTAGATGATTGTTTCCAATAAATGTGCATTCATTGTTTACAATAAATGTTCATACATTAATACATACCTTAATGATTATGAATTGTAGCTAGTCATATACTCCAACTTTGCACTCTGTTATGATTAAAGACTACACCTATTTATAGAGGTTTTGCCATTTTTAGTTAAAGGTGACATATCATGAAAATCAGATTTTTTCCCCTGTGTTTAAGTGCTATAATCGGGTCCCCGGTGCATCTACCAACCCAGAAAACGTGAAAAAGAACAGCTCAGTAAATTTTTTTTGGTAAGCCTTTCTTTGCAAGCTTGTGTAAAAATGAGCCGCCAAGATTTTGCCCCCGCCACCCCCCATGACGTAGAAAGGAGATTTTATTATAATATTAACGCCCCTTAATCTGCAAGTTTCCGCCCACACCACCACCATTGTGTTTTTACTTTTGTTTGACAGTTTAACCGCAATAAGAGAAAGAGAAGTTTAGTACTCAGAAAACCATAAATCAGGATTTTAAACTAATATGGATTAAAACACATGATTTCAGTGCGATAGACATGATAATCAAAGCAGAGTATCTGAGGTATGAGCTGTAAAGGCACAGTCCTATTCTGGAAAAGGGGGCGGGGAGCAGCAGCTCATTTGCGTTTAAAGAGACATGCACGAAAACAGCCTCTTCCTGCTTACACTCAAAATAGGCATTTTCAAAATTATATAATAAATGATCTATGGAGTATTTTGAGCTGAAACTTCCCTGACACATTCTGGGAACACCTGATACTTATATTACATATTGTAAAAAGGGGCATAATACTGTAAGTCTCCTTTAATTGTTATTTAATCATCAAGCATTTGTTCATACAGTATTAATATATCAGAATGCATATACAAAGAATAAATAATTTATAATTTTAGTTGCAAATGATTTGTTTAAAAAAGTCTATTCCAAATTAAAGCCATATAAGTGAATCACTCATTTATCCTAAAGGTTGGCCATCCTCAAAATTCCTCAAATATATAAATAAAAATTATTGCAGTATTTAAAATGTTGTCAGGAAGAAATCTTGCTGGATCAAATGCATTTATAAGCCAATGTAGTGTGTATGTATGTATGTATGTATGTGTGTGTGTGTGTGT